>VYZP01020488.1:1146-20658 GCA_013400635.1 Hypocryptadius cinnamomeus
CACGTCTTTTGTGTGTATATTATGTAAAACATGCACAGGTACTATAGAAGAATATAAAACAGTACATACATAAAAGTCACTCACGTATCTCTAAACTAGGACATTTCAGTTGAGGCAAAAAATCATCAGATTGCAAACGAGGGGAAAGCCAATGTGAGAAGAATAAATCACATTTTACTTTCCTATATAGTTATAATGTTCATACAAAACACACACAGTTCCCTTTGACGCTGAGGATTGCCACAAGCAAACCGCCTGGCAAACAACAAGCTGTTAACTCCTGTAAAATAACAACACAATCCTCTTGACTGCAAAATTTGCATCAAAAATAATTATAAAAGGCAGCATACATGTAATCCACTTAAAAGTGCTAACAAGGTATAGCAGAGTCTTAGTTGTATTTCCAAACCCTGTTTTTAAATGTAACCAGAACATAACAGTAAAAATTAACCTAAAGCTTAACGGCTTATGTAAGAATGCTTTAATAAAAAAATGCTACTGAGGTTATTGAACTGTACAATTAAACCCCTCCCACTAAATACTTTTCAGTGCAATTTCCATCTAAAGCTTATTCAGCAAACCAAAATGCCAATGCATTTCTTCAATTTCCACTTCTTTGAACCTGTTAATGTATGAATAAAAAAAGATTTATTCGTGTTATTTGCCACATATAACCCTCTTGTCTAAAAAGTAGCTTTAAATACAAAATTTCTGAGATACACATGAAACTGAAAAAAATATCCAAAGGATCATTTTGATTTTTTTCTGCAAGCTATGTTTGATTTACATCAATTAGATCTTTCACATAAGGTATCATATAACAGGAAGGCTAATAACCCAGAAATAACCTCATTAAAAAAGACAGCATATCGGTCTAAGCAGAATGAACTCTAAGCAGAAAAATTAGTGACCTGGAAAGTAGCAGGAAGAGGTAATAGCAATACAGAGAAAAAATACATTCCCATTAGCTAGTCAAAAGTAGAAATCACCAGCAATAAAGTAAAAATACAATAGAAGCATAAGGAGAACACTTAAAAATATTTTTATCTTTTGAAAATCTGCAACAGAAAACATATTTCCCCAAACTAAGATGCTGTCTAAAATTATTTTATTACTATGAATTAGTCTGTGCTTTCTTTTTTTTTTTTTTTAAATGCTTAAAACAGTCCTTGGCAGAATATTATTAGCAAGTCTAATACATTTATATTAAATTATCAGTGTATGATTCCAGTGTCTGTGGATTCATCTATTTTAAGATAAATGGTTAATAATGGAAACTCAAGTTGGATTTACATAGCCCTTGTCGAATGTTAGCTGCTTAGATTCAAAGTCTAGCCAAACCTTTTAAAATAATTCTTATTAGTGTATTGACAATATTTTCAGAAAGCAATCTTTTAGTTTTGATAAAATGACACTTTTTCTAATTTTTTTTTGTGAAATGTTTTATTAAATATGCAGGTCCTCCTACCTAATCCAGCTCAAATTTGCCAGTATAAATGAGAACAAAAAGTACTTAAATCACCATTAAATTTCAAAGCTTCTCTTGATTTTATTTGAAAAACTACCTATGGTTTACTTTCATTTCCGAAGCAAATTAATTCAAATAAAACTATTGGGCACTGCACATATACAGATTTCCATAGTTTTCTTTGCTTTTCAGTTTAATGGAATTAAAGCCTGATGAGAGCATACATAAAGAAATTTTAATTATAGGCAAACCTCCATTTTTTATTTTCATGTACTTCACAATTTTTAATCCAGGAAAATAAACCCTTTTTTAGACACTCATCTCTGGATCAACAATTCAGCTGCACAAGGACTTAATTAAACCATTTGGAATATTTTACTCCCCAAGTCTATAGATTGTTTTAGGCCATGATTGCTCATTTTTATCTCATTGCCTACAGAACTACAGCAATTTTATTTCTACTGTGGCCACATTTCCAGCAGCTGCTGCCATCACCAAGGGTAAAGGATTCAGCTGATGTTGGGGGAGTCATGAAAAACCTGAAACCTCTGAGACTGCAGAGCTGGGTTTGGTCAGACCTGGTCCAGAACACGAGGGACTCTGGCCTGGTGCTGTTCCATCCTTTCTCTACAACAGAATGACACAATTTATACCAGGAGATAGTGATGTAAACAGACACAGGACTGTGGGGCAGAAAATTCAGCAGTGGAGAAGAGGAACAAAACATTCATGATTTTTACAGGTTTTGTTGCTTTATTTCCTAAAGCAAACACATAACTGCCCTGAACATTCTAACTGGGATGGCCTTTCCACTTTTAGACACCTGGGAGAAACCAGGGTGCCATCTTTACAACAGACTTGCCCAAAACACTCTCTTCTTGATAACACTGCCTGGCTCCACTACAAACCAGGTAAGAAACTGGGAATTCATGGCATGCAGGAAACACTTCCAAGAACAACCCTGCCCAGACTTTTTCTTTCCTTTTCCCAAGGCTGATTTCTCCACCTCACTCTGGTAGGAGAGGCTGGCCCATGGAATATATAACTAAATGTGAAAACACACCAGTAAGCAATAATAGACATATCATGATCTGAAACAAGCATATTTACAGTCAAAGCAAATAAAATCACTAATTTGGGGGTGTTGGATATTTCTGCAAGGGCACACCAGACAAGCAGAAAGTTACATCTCTCTGCAGCCACCTCCAAGGGCAAAGTCAGCACTGGGAAAAGGAAAGCACCCACAGGTTTTGAATGCCAATATGAGAAAACACCACAGTGTCAAGCATGGGCACATCACCAAATAAAGATCCTCTCTGAGACAAAAACCACAGTGTAACATAGAAAAATTCTTGCTCCTAAAATCAAAATACAATTACTCAACTACTAGTTTTGTGAGAAATCTTGTGGCAGACTTTCTCAGGCATCATCAAAAGTTAATAGGTGCCGGGCACTTAATTCCCCTTTATGACTTTCAAAAAAGAAGTGGCCAGCTACTTTTAATTTATTAGGGAGCAGATTTGTAAAGACTTTTATTACAGAAGCAGTAAGGGGAGCAATTTTTCCATAAAATATATGTAAATATGATTTATGAAAGACACAAATATTACTGAAATGAGGGATAAATTGTTTCAAAACTTCATGCTCATAAAAGCTAGGTAAAAGTACATATTTCTTCAACATTTTTTCCCTCATGCACATTGGTATCTCTCCCAGGTAACTCAAAGGTGGATTCTCTGTATTCTACTCACCTTACACTTGTAAGTACATCTTTACTGAAGGCACCTGCTATGAAATTACAAAAGGAAACGAGGCTGGAGCACATATTATTGCACAGTTACTGGTCAGGCTGCTGCTTGAAGATTTAAAAAAAAAAATTACCAGTGGAAATAAGACTTGCAAACCTTAAAGAAGAACTTACTCCAGAAACCACCAAATTGGCATACAACTATCATATGAAGTGACTTCTGAAAGATTTATTAATCAGCTAAATAAAATGCTTCCTAGGAATAGCATTGCAGAAACAAATGTAATTTGGGATCTGTTAAGTGTAAAACAATTTACTTGAAATAGTTCTTTTCCAGTTCTTTCCTTTCTTTCCTCTAGACTGACATGACAGGAAACAGATGAAATTTTACTATTAAGATCAAAGAGTCTGCAGAAAGAGAAGTTTGAAAAAGGGAAGAATGCCTTTCTCTGCCTGCACATTATGGTCAAAATGCCCATGAACTCTCTGGCAGCTCCTGGTACCAGCTGTGCACCAAAATCCAGCAAGAGACAAGAGTGAACATCTCAGCTCAGATATTCCAAGGGATTTCAGGCAAGTACCTAATCCCTTTGAAAGTCTCCATTTAACAGCTTGGTCAAAGATTATCACGAAATCCCCTTGAGCTCCTCCCAGGTTCCTTCAGTTGAATCCAACCTTTACACTTTTAATTACACTGGTTAGGAGGAAGACAGATATATCTGTGAGATGGCTCATGTCTACTGGGCTTTGTTCTATGGCTCTTATAGTACAAGTTCCAAGAAACAATGAAGACTGTTCATACGAATAAGAACTCAATACCCATTTTATCTCAAAAAGGCTCTGCTAAACAGCACTGCTCTTGGGAGTCACATTTTGACTTGAGGGTTTAATGCATACTGGCCACCCTTACATTCACGCTCTGAAATAATTAAACTGTGATGAACGCTTTTGAAAAGCCACTTGAAAATTCACAGTAGAAAGTTTTCAATTGTCCAGTAAAGCAAACAAGAACATAGCCATTACTTTTGCAGCCAGCACTTTGCTTTCAGGAGGATTTATTTTGCAGAAGGCTGTGTGAGACTGTTCTCTGCACTTGCCATGCAGACGAGCTGCTGGATGTTTACACAGAAGGAATGGGGTCTCTCTAATAAAAAGCACTATATGCTGTAGTAGCTCCATTAATCTCCCATCACAGCCTCCCATAAAACTGTAAAATCTGAGCCCTAACAGTGCTCAGTGGAAGCAGAGCCTTTCCTCCTTCCAGGGAGCTCAGCCTGAGAGGGACTAAGCTGTGCCTGTCAGCCTGGGCTCTGGAATTTGGCACTGGCTGCTGGGGCGGGGGACACAGGGATGGACAATTCCCCTGGTGCAGTGGCTGTGCACACAGATCTGAGTGCAGCAGCTGAGCTGCTGTCCCCAGAGTACTTTTCACATGTATTCTCTTGTGTATAACAAGGCTTGATCACCAGCCTGAGGTGTTCACGTCTGCAGTTTTTGCAGCATAGCAGTTCCTTCAAACACAAGCAGAGTTGTATTAATAAAAAGGAAAAAAAAAAAAAAGGCTTTGGTGACTGATGACAGCAGAAGATGGAGCACTTTCTAACCATGACCTGGTATGTCTAAAGAAGATTTAAGAATATTTTTCTCACAATTGCTCAATGAGATATTTGGAACAGAGAGGAGGGGAAGGAGAAGGGGTGAAATGGCAACTGTCTAGTATGTCAGACATGACAGTCAAATGTTACCAGAACTCAATCCTGGAGAAATATGGACTTCACAGTAAAGGTTGCTTAAAACAAAAGCCCATTTATCTGAATACTGAAGACATTTAATCAATTTACATGAAGGATTTCAAAATTAGTCAGACTGTAATGAACTATGAAATACTGATTAATGAATTTTTGCAATGTTTGATTAGAAACTTAACATGTATGCTAGCACATTTTGCCATCACTGCATTTATAAGATAATATTTGTTTCTTGAAATTACCAGAGTATAAACAGTCCCTGGTTTATGGGGCTGAGATTTTTATTATTTACCAGGCATTTTATTTCTAAAGTTATTTGTGAGAATTTTTAACTTACTAAAATCTCTTTGTAAATGCAATAAATAATAAAAGGGTCCTTTTATATTTGCCTCTCCTTTCTCTTTCTTGTGCTACACTGTTTACTACAACCTCTCAGATCTTCCTGATAGCACAATAAGCAAACTCTCATCAGCCATTTAGGATCCCTTTTCTCATCTCCTACTCAGAGTGAGCAAAAGGTCAAATTATATTTAATAAATAGCACTAAATATAATTTGTACAGAGTATATCTAGTACTTGTATGAAGTATACAGTGTCTAAATTTTTTGCAGAAATTCAGGCCATTGGCCAAAAATCTTACTGGGAATTTTACTATTGATTTCATAGGGAATCAAGAACAGGCAAGAAGCAACAAAATAGATGCACCTCAGGACCATTTAATTCTGTGGCCAAAATAGAGCTTCAACAGGGTATATTAAAATACCCTGCTTTCATATCTGCAGTGACAAGGTTCACAAAGGTAGGAATCATGTTTAGATGCTTGTAAGTGCATATGAAGAAATTAGTTGTATGCAAAACAGCCCCTTCTATGAAAATTAAAAAGTTGCTTCTGCATATTTGTCTTTATTATTGTCATTATCTCTTGTCTGATACCAATTAATGAGTTAGGCTGACTTCACTTTTTGCCATCACACAGCAAGTCCCCATTAAGGAGGAGACCCAGAGTCCCTGCCTCACTGTCATTTTTTGGCTAATTAGCCAAAGTGGTCAGCTCTGGGACTCCTAAATGCTAACAAGTGAGACATTGAGTAAGTTCCAGATATTGTCTCAGTCCCCATTTTTTAAACCACAGATACTTCTGAAGACATCAATCACTCATTCCCCAGTCATTATTTTTTGAAGGACATTTTTATATCACATTAAAGTTTACTCTCAAAATACATTTCTTTTATTTGAATCACACATACCAGCCACGAGGTAAATTATGTTCTGAGCCCTTCTTAATATTATTTTTTCTTATATTTTCTTAGAATAGCTATAATCTCATTAATTAGAGTCTCATAATCTGAGCAAGATAACAAAAAAGAAAAAAGCCTTCCTTTCCTGACAATATTATTCTAGCTAAAAATTATAATTGGCAACAAAGTTAACAAACCTAGAATTAGATCACATACATCAGGAGGTCATCAAGTGTAACAGAATGTCAGTGAATGATTTTTAAAAAGTATCAGTATAACAATCTGGTTTCATAATTGGTGAGCTGTAGCTTCTTTTTATTGCATGTAAAATGAAGAGATTCCTTCATCCACAGTGAAACATGGAAAATCATTCAGTTTGGGCTTTTTGGTTGCTAGTAGCAACAAATACTGGAATATTGCCATCTGGCCTCTTGTTTTAAATGAGATTTGAATAATCAATTTAATAATGGATAGAGTACATACTTAAAGAAATAATCACTTGTCATATCTTAAGAAAACTTTGGTATAAAAAAATCCATTGTATGAATTAATGCAGAGCACATAACAATCAAAAGAGATGAGGTAATTTTTATTTTTGTTACTGTTGCCTCAAAACCTCAAGCTTACAAGGTTCTAAGTCATCCCATCAAACATCTAATAATGAGGGGAAACGACTAAGAGCAATTGGTTTGTTACAGGCACTCAAACCCGGTATCCACCAGAGGGATTAAACCATATAGAATGGCATTTTGAGCTCTCTTGTAAGTCCTCTGGTGTCCACAATAAGTGGAACGAAATTAAACACAGCAGAGAAAAAAAGACTAAATAAGTAGAATATTCATGTTACTATTTCTGCTTCAGACAAGATGAAATAAGAGTTCAGAACATGGGAGTCCTGAAGTTACAAGTGTTTTCTTCATTTACAGGATGTTTAAATAGCTGGAAAAATGTTCCCACACACAGTGGTGAGACCAGGAACAGGCTCTGGGTGTTGATTCTGTCCTGGAAATCCTGGACTCACAAAGACACTTTTCTGAATTTGAATATCAAACTACTATCATAGGATAAATAAATAGGATTCAGATGCTTGACCATGGCAAATTAGGAAAAGATAGCACTCTGGAATAAATAAGATAAACGTTAATCACAGATTTTACCAATGTTGACTGGAAATCAAGGTATCTGTTTTCAACTAACTTTGTAGGAGTTAAGCTCATCCCTTTAATGAGAAATTATTCTCTTGAAAAGCCTCACCCTTGAACTGTGCATTTATTGTAATAAATGCAGTTTGTGCATAGAAGCACTGCCTTAGCAGTACACAGAGACTGGCTCCATTTACACCTCTTTAGGAGAGAAAGTGCCTCAAGCCAGACTGGCACCACCTTCCCTTCCCAAGTACCACAGACTTCCAGGTACAAACACAAAAAATGCCTTGGTATGAGGTTCAGTCTGGGATTTGGTCAATTTTATAGAGTTTGGGGCTTATAATAAAACAGGCTTTACGTTACACAATGGTGCCAACAAGATCATCATTGCAGCTCTGCCCTCACTGGTGACCTGCCAGCTGACACCAGCAGTGCCACTCCAGCGACAGTGACAGGCTCTGCATCCAGCAGGGCTCCACAGACTGGAGGGGGCATTTACCACTTCCATGACCTGTGCACTAATTGTGACTTTCTCCCAGAAATGGAGAGTACCTGTTGATAATGAGTGATGCCAACATTATAATGTATAAATGTATTGGTGTCATCTGAGCCACTGTACGGTGATACATATTTTTAATTACTGAAAATATAGAAGTGTCAGGTGGTCAGAAAATAATACAAGCTCTACAGATGAGCTCTTCAGCTTGGTCAGGTAAGTCCACAAGTTGCAGTTTCACAGGGAGTGAATCACAAGGGGAAACTGGGAGAAATTTTTAAGCCTTTATTTCAACACTTATTACTGTTTACAGCAGCTCCTTGTGACCATTTATCTCTGACATTTATAAAACACTAATCACCATGGAAATGCCTAGCATATATTCCCATCAAGAAAGAAAGAAAGTCACTGTCTCCTTTATTGTGCCTTTTACCAGAGAACTAATATCTGTAGGTGGATTTTCCATGCAATATTCTATTTTAATGTAAACTTCTTCCAGGAGCTAAACATATCTTAAAACCCTTTAAATATGGAAAAGGACAGACTTAATTAACTTCCCCTAACTTGCTTTTAAATCATGGAAGGAAAAAACGAGCTGATAATGGTCTTTCAGCAATCAAAAGGAGAAGGAATTTTCAACTAGGAAACATAGGAGAAACCACTCTGCCAAGGAACTTGACAAAAAAGTCTTGCTCACCCAGAGAAGTTTACAACATATAAATCCATAAGCTCCTAAAGAAAACAGACACTAAATTTCAAACGTAACACATCTCATACCACTGAATTAAATAAAGTTTTCCAACAGAGGGAAATACAGTGTCTTGACAATTCTCAAAAATCTTTACAAGAATAACACAGTTTATTAAAGAAAGAAAAATTAGAAGGTATCCAACTAAAGAACATATGATTTCTAGCTTATATCTGGGCTGGGAATTACATGAAAGCTCACAAAGTGGGCTGCTGCAGAGCCAGGAATCCAGGACTACCTAACTCCAAGGTTTATCATCCCTCAGCTGCCTGGGTCTTGTTCTCAAGGCCTGTAACTCTGCCACACAGATTGTCTCATGCCCCGGGGCAAGGCACATCACAGGAAAGAATTCTCTAGAAGAGCAGGTAGCATTTTCTCTCATCAGATGGGACAGATATCAATCAGAATAAAACCAAACACTAAAAATAAATCCTCAAAGAGTGAGAAAGAGCTCTGTCTGTGTGACTGCAGTGCTGGTGCTCTGTGCCAGGCTGAGGTGCAGCAGTGAGCACAGGGTTCTGGGCTGAGCTTTACCAGGCACAGCAGCTCCTCCTGCTCCAGCTGCTGATCATTGCCAAGCCTTCTTTCGAAAAATGCCATTCTCAATCTTCCATTGAAGAAACATGTTCAGATAAAATGAAATGCTATCCATTTCTTAAGAAATTAGGGGTTTTTTTCCTATTGCTGAAGTTTCTATCTTTCGATTATTAGCATTTAAGAAGGCACTCAAAAATAATTTCTATAAGGGCATGTCCTCATAAACCCTTTCATAGACAAAGTACTTCAAATATATTTTTTTTTCTTTTTTTTCATTTTAGCAAGACAAGAGGCATAACATTACAATCAGAGAGAAAAGCTGTCCTTATTCTCTGACAATCATAACATTAGCAAGCCAGATGTTGCTTTCACCTGCACCTAGAGCAATCTCTTTCTACCTCATCTAATAAAACCACAATTGGAATTGTGGCTCAGAAAGTGCTGGGAAAATACAAAAATACAAAACAGATGTGCAAGGACAGTTATAGGTATATGGACACTGTAAAACTCTTGATTTCATAAGTCTTCTTGTGATATGTAAGGTTATCATGCTGTTTAAAGCCATGCACCATTCTCAATAATATTTTGTTCCCAAAATTCTTACAAACACAGTTCACCAGACACATGTTCTTACAAAGTGTTCTGAAATTATTTCCATAAAATTAACAGAAGGAATTATTTTTCACTAGAGAGAACTTCACGGAAATCTTCAGAGAATTAATAGAACATGAGATTATCAACGCTGAAATCATCATTCATGGGAAAGTATTTGCATGGTAAACTGTAATGAGAAGAGTCAAAAAAAAGTAAACCTCAGGATAGTCCCTGCAACATAACTCCTCAAAGATGAGGGCCTGAGGGCTGACCCTGCACGCCTGAACAACACCCAATGGTGCCTCTTTGCATAGTACTTTGAAAGAAAAGGAAAGTGCATAGAAAGAAAGGGATCCTCAAATCCATCCTGCACAATGGAGAGATGTTCAACAGAGCAAATACAGAGCATTGCAGAAAAGTTGTAGTGATACTAAAATTTTGACCAGTTAGGAATGCTCTGAAATTCTCCACTAGCTCAATGTTATTTATCACTCTTTCAAAGGAGCAGGTTTATGAAACACTCAAATCACCAGAGCTGGTCCACACGATGCCATCACATAGGGCAGGGCTGGGCATCTTCCATGAAGCAAAAGTACAGAGCTTTTTTCAAAAGTGGGTACAAACATAGACTTTAGTTTTAGATGTTTTTTTTCTTTTGGCACCCTTGTCACTTTGTTAACTTGAATGACAAACTTTACTAAAAATTTGCTATTCAATCTAGCAATTTGCTCAGCATGTTTCCTGGTGCACATTCAAATGGCCCAGAGATGTTGTTACAGAGTAAAGGACTCTGCATGGCAAACGCTGAGTGACTCAGATTTTTAAAAAGGAACCTGGAAAACATCCCATGCAATGCATCTGCTCATCTACCATAAAATTCTGAGGCTAAGGTTTCCTAAGTAGGAGGGAAATATGACTATGTACTTGGCATCAATATGAACTATACCACATTCATTTTCTTCTGTGGAAAAACAGAGGGAGATGTGACCCTTCTGATTCTCCCACATAACTCTATAAACTACAAAATATATGGCTTGTTCTAACAGGACAAGATCTGTAAAACTCCATGTGAGCTGTTGCTGATCCAGAGGCCATGCTGCTTGTGTCTGAAACACAGGACATAAGTACATGGAATAAAAATTCATGGGAAACAGGCCTGAACAAATGGTGTGCAAGAAGGAATGCAAAGTGTGAACGCAAGCATGGAATACAGGCTGCAAGCTGAAGAGAAGGTGGAGTGGGAGTTTCAGAAAAAAAATAAATAAACTAGGCAAGGAATGCTCACCTTTTTTTCTCTGAGGTTCCATCTTTGGATTAATCACTGACAAGTCTGTGAAAGTCTGAGGTGTTTCCAGATGTTTTCATTATGGCTTTTTGTAACAGTCCCATGGGCTTATCTTGGCACACCTTGATAGCACGTGTTCTAAGTCTGCAGGAAAACAGAGATGTACCTTCATGGACTTCTCCCAGCAAGTATGCTCCACAACTTCTTTCTGGAATATAAGAAGGAAACCCCCAGGAAGCATTTTTACTCTCTTCAGTGAAGATGGAGAAAATTTTGGGGCATGAAGGCCATTTTCTCAGGTTCTCATTTGTTAATCACAACATTGTCCTGCATTACATAAAGTAAAATATTAAATTCACTGTTATTAACCTCCTATACCCCCTTTTTGAGACATGAGGCAGAACAAGATGCTGTGCCCATCCTGAAAGGTGGCAGTTTGTGACAAAGAGAAGAGTCTGATGTGTTTCCTCTCAGTTTACCATCCAAGGACTGCAAACCGCTGGTTTGGGATGTTCTGTGGGTGGGTGGCAGAGGAAGGCTGTGTGACTGCCCTGTTCCAAAGCTTTATGTGCTCAGGCTGAGCCCTGTGCAGAAGCAAGGCAGGAACTTGTCCTGCCCTTGGAGAGCTGAGCTCCAGCCCTGCCGGCCCACGGGAGTGACAGCCAGAGCAGGACACTGGGGACTGATTACAGCAGAAACCAGACTGGAAATTTCCAGAAAAAAAAAGAGCCTGGCAACATCACGGATCCAACCTGAGGAGCTGAGTTAAAAAGATATTTCCTAGAAATCAGAGAGACTCTGAAATTTGGTTTACTCCAGAAGCCACTAAGCCAATGGACTGAAAAGCAAAACAGGAGGACTATCTCTTCGTCAGCCTTTGGCAGGCAGGAGTAATTTATTTTAATCCCATTTTGTGGAGGATTTCCCCCATTCAGCAGTTCTGTTTGCACCTTGTTACAGAGTTAGTTTGCTTTACATTATTAGTAGAGTATTTTGATTAATATATCCTAAAAAATGGGAAGCATTTTGGCTTGCTGATTTTAAAGGAAAGAGCAGGGGCAGATCCACCTCTGGTAGTCCCATGTTCCAGCTCACGCTGGTTCTGCTGATAAAACTCAGTAATTAAATACAGCAGCTGGGTCAAACAGAGCTGCTGAATGAGGGAAATATATACTATATGTTATACTATAGTAACTGTGGAAGTATGGAGCCAACACCTGACATGAAGCAGCGTTTTAAGTCTGTCATGAACCAAAGTGCACAGAACAGGTTTTGAATTTTCCATAACCAAAAATACTGTTTGGGACCTCAGAACAGAAGCATAAATTCAGAAGTGCTGAGACAGAACTGTGCATGCCCAGATAATGCCTGGTACCATGCCAGAATCACTGGTCCAGCAGTCTTCTCTTGAGGTACGTTTTCATAGAAATAGCAATATATATTTGGGAAGCACTAATAAGCTAACAAAATAGCCTCTCTTCCAATTATTTTACTTGTTTAATGTGTCAGTCAGCAAACAGGGCACAAGATGATGAAAGAAAATCCACTACATTGGAGGTGCAAGTCTTTTTTAGGATAATGGAATAACTAGAAGTCTCTGGCAAACTAATATCTTCTCTCTACAATAGTCACTATCCAAAATGATGGATTATGATTTCCAAGAAACAGCAAACATTAGGGTTTAATTCCTTTAGAAGCAGCAGAAGTCGAGGGCACATGAGAGATGTCTGAATTTGAGTAGTGAGGGTCAGGCAGTCTATTAATAAAGAGTAGAAGTAGGAGAAGCTTTAGTGTTTCATGTATGCACATATGTGCTTCTAGAGACAGGACAGGTCTGTATGCTCACAGGAGCCACAATGGGGAAATGAGGAATATACTGCAGATGGAATTAGTACCTATTTGTATCCTAAATGCAATATGCAGAATACTTTTATAAGAAAAGTATTATGACACAGTAATTTGGCCATGAGAGTGTAATTGACTTAAGATATTCTGATAAAGATCGATTGCTGGGGTTTGGAGTTATGACACCAACAAAGTTACAATGACATTAGCACAAAGAGAGAGACACAAATCCATTATAAAGATACAATCAAATATTCAAAAAAGCCTGGCATGCTCATTACTTATTCATGCTAATACAAGTATATTAAGAAATCTAAACAGTGTTAGCATTCAATCACTCACAAACCAAATGAGGTTTTGCATTTATCAGCCACCAGTCATCAAGAATGTAACATTAGCTGTACAAAGGTGGTAATATGACATAACTGGAGATATTTATATCAGCCTACACAGACTGAGAGATACAGTAGGATTTATTAAAGTGAGTAATGCCTTCACATTCAGCACAGCAATAAAAGAAATAGCTGTGCAGAAGTCATTTCCCCAGACAATAAGATTTACCTTTGCAAACACTTAAAGAAGTTGTATATGCTTTCAAGGGTCTGAAACAATCTTCTCACCATTAATAAACAATTTGGAGCTTAAGTTTGCAAACACAGAACTGAGTGCTGAATTTTTTTAAATGTGCCCCAAAAACCAAGTGAGCAGTCAGGGTGTCTGTCTAGCTGGGGTTCAGCACTTTTTCTCCATAGGCTGGTCAAAAGAACACCAAGGTTAATTTAGGCTCAAATGGGAGCATAGGTTTAATAAAACTCCCTCCATTTTGCACTTGAATGTCAAATGGTTTCATCACCTGCTGACCCCAACACCTACAACTTTTCCAGTTGTCTGTTTCGACACATTCCACTGCATATTTCTGCACATTGCACCAAATGCCTTTGCTTTCCTCATCAAGAGTTCAACCATTAACGTTTTTAGGTTGGGTGAGAAGGAGAAATCAAATTCTGACCACCAGCACAACAACATCCAAGCAATTCCAGAGTTAAGCAAAAAGCTAAAGGTTGCAATGTGGTGCATGACACAGCTCCTAGTGTGAGGACACAGTGCATCTGCAGAGGATGTTTACACTTGCTCTACAGCAGCACTGGAGCAAGGCATTGCTCTGGTTTGATGCTGATGACATGCCATTTATAAACTGTGACTGATAAACCTAATGCCTCTAAAATCAGATAAAACTTTGATAAATGACTTCTTAGTGAGCAGGCTGCAATAGCCACTTCTGTCCACGTTCAGCCACCCTGCTGCAATCAGCACCATTTTGTTTAATCAAGGGTTCAGACAACAACACATTTGAAAGCTATCACACCATTAAGAGATGTGGAGATACTCTTTTCCTGAAGGATACATTAAGACAGAAAACTACAAAAACTGAACTCTTTCTGTAACAGTTTTATAGCACGAGTACTTGCTAGGAAAACTTATGGAATTTAAAGATGGCTTTTATCATGAGGGCTTTTCCCACGTTCTGTGGTGACAAGACTTGAGAGAGACCCTGTAGCAGAACCAAACACACACAGTAACACTCATTTTCTCCTTCACAGGTAAATAAAAAGACCACTGATGCTTTAACAAAAAGAACATATTATGCGAGAGTGACTTAAATACCAAAATGATAAAAGGAGGCCCAGAAGTACAGCAATATAGGAAAAAATAGAATATTACAGCCAGTGCAAAATAAAATTGTGCCAAGGCTGCCAAAGCTGCACCACTTCTTTTCTACAGCTTCTATGAAAATACAATATGAATTTATGATGTCAAAAAGCATGAGGTGCAGAGGATCAAGTGGAGACTGATCTGTTTATACCCTGAGCACATCAGCCTGCTTGGCAGAATAAGCTAACAATTCATAGATCCTAAACACTGCCTATTTACACCTTCCCTCTGGATTGTGTACACAGGGCACGTGTGGCTGAGTGCAGAAGGATAATATTGTTCATTTGATCTTCACCCAGTGGGACCAAATTTCCAGATCAGCATGTGATTTTTGAAACAGATGGGTAGCATTGTGTTTGTTACTATCTGAAGCTGGTTAGCAGCCATGTGAGGTAAAGTATTTCATTTTAAGAAGAAAGATTATTCATATGTCAGGTTTTTTAATTTAACTCTGATCCTGAAGAAGAGAGCAGAACAGAGTTACAAGGCTTCCAGAGCTGACAAAGCCAGAAGACAAATCAACAATTAAGAAGGGGGTGGGTCAGCAATTACTTATCAAACGTATAGCTCTCAATTATCCGAGGAAACCAGTTTACATCCCCAAGCACAGAGCAGATATATGTTCACCACATTTTGGAAGGAAATATCTTGACCAGATTCAGTGAAGGAGGAGGCTGCTAAGCTAAGAAGTAGCAGTATCCAGTAGCACTAATGAAATAATCTGGTGCAGGCACTGCTTTAGTAGTGATTTTCTTACAACCAGTAGACTTAAGGGAAAGCATGTTTTTAAAGAAGCTGAAGGATAGGATAAGGATTTTAATGAATGGTGACAAAATCCCATTTTTCAGCCCTTAACATTCTCTGAGTGAGGGCAGAAGGACTAACAGCGAACTGTGAAGCAACTGGACTGTGCAGCAAATAGTCACAATTAAAATCAAAATCATGATAATTGGAGTTCCCAGGTAAGGCAAGTTAATGAAGCCAAGATCTACACACCCCTACCCTGGCTTTCTCTTCACCTATGGTAAAAACCAGAATAATGCAAAATCACTGGGTACAACTCATATCATCCTCAAAGACAACCTCTGCTTTGTCTTTGGAAATTAAACAGGAAGCAGAATTATCCAGATAAAGAAAATTTGGGTTGATCTAAATGAGCAACTTTCACCTTGTCACAACAAATGACAAATTGAAAACTTCTCCAAAAGGGAGGTATAGAACTAAACCCTGCTATTGAATGAAATAATTGGGACCAAGGTAACACATGCAACATCACTCCAATCACTGCCTCCCTGCCTGGTGGCCATTAATCTTTCTTTGCCCAGTTTCCACTTCTTCTTGGAAAGAGAACAAAATGATAAAGAGATAAATCTACCTAGTACAGCACACAAAATAATACACTGTTTCCTAATTTAACCCTTCATTTATTGTTTTATGCTTTTCAGTATTTCCGCCAATATAAATGGTTAAGATATGAAGTGACTAAACAGCTGGTCGAGAGGGGTAACTTTAAGGAGACATTTCACCTTATTCTGACATTTAGCCTCAGAGAATCATTAAGACCCACCCTGAAAACACTGGGACAGCCCCAGCAGTAGATAATGATTTGACATTGAGGGTCCATGAATTTCTGAGGGAAGAGTTCAGACTACTGCCTACCAACCAGAGCTTTGGTTACTGAGTGGCTATGTACATTAGAATTTGGCAACGGAGCCAGACATGCTTGAGTTGCTCCTAAAACTCAGTCTGACTTTTGTTTCACACTTGTCAAAGAAAGAATGAGTAGAAGGCAATGGAAGCAATAAAATCAGCTAGAGAGCAATATTTAATGCCAATTTTTCCCCTAAGAAACCATAGAGTGAAATATGAGATTTCTTCTCTCCTAAAGACTTTTTGACCTAAGATTTCAGCCTCAGCTAAACAGATATGCTTTAGTACAGCACACATTGTCCTGGATGTACATCCAAGGGAAGCANCAGCTTTACTTTGAATTCTGAAAAACTATAAATCATGGGAAAGCCATGATCTCCACCAAAAGAAATTCATCTTTCTTATCATCTTATCTGCTTTCTTCTGTAATCTGCAAACTTCCCTTTTAAAATTCCTCTCCTCTATTCATTCCTCTCATTAATCCTACCTGAAACTTCTCTTTCTCAAATCTGCTTATAAAAGGACAGTTCTCCTTCATGCAGTTGCTCTGATAACCTTATAGTGGTACTTAGAGCTTAGTAGTTCTTATTTCAACACAAAATAAACTTCTGGTTGGACTCTTACATTCCAAATGAGTATTTCTCACCAGAATCTGTAGGCTTAATGCAACATGATCAGGAGAATAAAGTCACTAAAACTCACATGTCTAGAACTATGCAAAGAAAATACTATTAAAAGGAAATAAAGGGATTAAAAGGCAACTGGATATTTCTAAGTATTTTCTTTGCTTTTATCCTATCTCCTGACACAGTACAGAAAATTTGGGCAAACAACCCAGATTTAATATAAATCAACTCATTGAGAAGTCAGAGTGTATGACTGCAAAAGATCTGTTCTGTACAGAACTGGCTTTTCCTGGAGAGGAAAGCCAAGATGAAACTGGCAAAAGTTTAACATGATACATTCTGTCAGCTGTTAATTTGATTTCATAATTCAAAAGGGTATTAAGCTCTTTTTAAAGACACAGGACCATCTTAGCTAAATGTCAAATATGCTCCATCTAGAGTTACTGAAAAGATGTCCATCAGTGCTAGTGACACTCCAAGGTGCATTCTGACTGTCCATGGCAGCTGAGAAAACTGGGAGCAATACAATATTGCTTGGTAATACAAGCAGCACAGAGGAGCACACAAATTCAGAAACATGCTAATATTCCAGCTAATGTTAATGAAATCCTGAGACAGACTAGGGAAGCTTAAGATGTAGAACATGCATTATCCAAGTTCAAAAGAATAAACACTAAAATGTCTGGAATTTGGGGAAGCATATTTTCTGCCTAAAGGAATCAGCTTTTGATTAAGCAATTGACTTTTGTAGTAAATAACATTAAATAAAGCACTTGAATTTCACCAATATTATAAAATTAAAGTACAAAAACCACTAACTGCCATGGACAAATGTTTGCCATTATATTTAAAGAGAATAAGGGGTGGGTTCTGTGGGAATTTGACATTTATCATTCAAGTGAGGAGAGATCCTGTGAATCTCAAATAACACAGCTAAGAGCAAGTTAAGTGACTTTTTTCTCTCACAGATGGAATAATGCTACATCTTCCTACAGCCCATCCTGTATTCTGTTTCAGCTGTGTAATGACATGCAGAGGTTTCAGGAGAAATGTGGAAAGCAGAAAACCTGCTGTCCTCCTGAAATCCTCACAGCAGACACCCAGTAAACCTGCAGAGCGGAGTGTCACTTACTCCCAGCTGACTCACACATCTTATGGCCAAAATAAAGGAGTTTTTCCATCTTCTGCACACAGACACACAGGCTCCCAATGTTTTATTGTGCAATGCTGCCTGTCTTGAGTTCAGATTTCAATATTTTCATAAAATATGACTTAAGTGCTCTCATATTTCATTAATAACTTCCAACTGAAACTAACCTATGGTTGTCAAAATAAGTAAAAGAAGTATCCTTTTTTAGTAATACAATAAACATTTCACTAGAGGTCTGCTGGTTCTTAATTTACAAAGTTATTCAGCCTCTAGATAATCCAGTTGAATGCACATACCTTCTACCCTTTAAGGAAGCTTAACACACAAACCATAGTACCCCCATTATTTCAGCCTCTGAAATGCTTTTACACCTACCTACAGCAAGCGCTGTGCTTCTGCTATACAAGATTGAAAAAGAATAGAAGTGTCTCCTACTGCAAGAAATGAAAGAAGACAGGTATCATTTAAATTTCCCTTCACACTTCTTAACTGTAAAGACATAGGATTGATCCAAATTGTTCTGAGCCTTGTTTCTGCAAGGTTTCTAGCTCAGTAGTCATTTTTTTCCTTGACATTTTTTATTCATACCATCACACAACCTGACCTCACCCTTGTATCAATATTCATACAGGGGATTATGAGAGATACTTCAACAGAGAACCACCATTTTCAGGATTCTGTCCTCTAATAGAAACTTGTCCCCCTTGATTCCTGACAACACATAAAAATTACTTCATACCACATATATGCAAAGTTATATCAACTAAAAGTAAACAGAAAAGTAGATGGTTGCTCGGGGATTACTTACGTTTGCTCCTTGGGCTTTTTCTTTCTCAGGTCTGACCATACCCAAGAGAGTCACTGCAAAGGAGCAGTGCTGTGAAAACTGAATATCATGACATAAGACTGACAGAAAATTCAAATTCTGGAGTCAATAGAGCTGTTCAAAAGATTCCTATCAAGACTGAGTAGAAATAAGTGGGTTTTGTGTGGTTCTACTGGTGTGTTACAGCTACCACTGAAAACAGAAACTAAAGGCAAAAGCAACTGAAAAAGATAAGGGGGGTTTAATAGCTTAAGGAAAATAATATCCTCTTCCACTTTGCTTTGAATTATTGCCTCATTTGGATGTTAATTTTCACAAGCTTAGAAAGAAACACCATTGTCATAACGCAAAAAGTGCATCCATCCACTGGAAGCACCAGGCCCTTCTTCCTGGATGGAACACTCAGGAGAGAACCACTCTTGACTAGAGCCAACCACCTGCATACACACACACACATCCATCTTCACCCAAAACATTTTAAAAGAACTAGATAGGATGAGTCAAAGGAAGAAATAAGATGAAGCTATACAAATACCTCTGACAAGTTCTAGTCCCAGCTAAGGCAAAAATGTACAAAAAGCATTCAAAAGTCAAAGCATTCTAAAGTGAACTTCATTCTAAAGTGACCTTTTCTAGTCAGCTGAATGTATTCAAAATACTCATTGCTTGTAAAATACTGGCTTTCAATTTTCCTTT
>VYZP01020489.1:0-41651 GCA_013400635.1 Hypocryptadius cinnamomeus
GATAGGGATGTGAATAGTAAGATATGCCAGTCAGCAGTTTGAGGATTTTAAAGCTATATGTTCTATCTGGATCATGGTTTTTGTAGCCACTTGATTTATCCTTTCTTTGATTTCTGTCTTGAATGGTTTTGAACGCTTTAATACTTCTGGTGTCCACATTCTCCTTGCTATGTGAAATACAAAAATATTTCTGGCTATCTTATGACTTTTGACTGAATGTATCCTGTGATACCAGTTTTTTATGTTCATGCAATTAATTCTTCTCTTTTCTTCACCATTCATGGCTTTGTAAACTTCTGTTGTATTTATGTAAATGTGGAAAAGTAGGCAACAGACAGTGCCATGTAAAAATGTGTAAAAGGAAATAGGTTTTCAAGGGCTGTGTGAAACAGGTTCATGCAAGAGAGTAAGGAAAGAGGAAGTTTTATATGACTTTCTCTGAAGTGTGGGCATCAGGTCGAGAGAGGGGATTCTGTCCCTCTGCTCTGGTGAGACCCCACCTGCAGTGCCTCCAGCTCTGGGGTCCCAGCACAGGAAGGACGTGGGACTGTTGGAGCGAGTCCAGAGGAGGCCACCAAGACAATTAGAGGGATGGAGCAGCTCTTGTATGAGTGAAGGCTAAGAAAATTGGAATTACTTAGTCTGGAAAAGAGGAGGCTTTGTGGTGGCCTAATTGTGGCCTTCTAGTACTGAAGGGATCCAGCAAGAGAGATGGAGAGGGGCTATTTGCAGGGGTATGGAGTGACAGGACTAGGGTAATGGCTCTAAATGGAAAGAAAGTAGGTTTAGATCAGATATTAGGAGAAAGTTCTTTTTTATGAGTGGTGAGGCACTGGAACAGGTTGTCCAGAGAAGTTGTGGGTACACCAAACCTGGACATGGTCAAGGCCAGGCTGGATGGGATTTTGAGCATCTGGGTCCCTGCCTCTTGTGGCAGGAGGGATGGAATTAAATTATATTTATGGTCCCTTGCAACCCAAACCATTCTGTGATTTAACTCAATTCAAAAAAGAACTACACCACATGAAAAGAATCGCTTCTCCTGACAAGTATTTTCATCCTTACATACAACACATTTGATTATCTGTCTGTCCCATCAACTTGCCGGAGAGAATTCTTATTCTCTTTTGGAATGTAGACGTTTCACTTCCTCAATAATACTAATTCATTTAATTAGTGAATAAATTAATCCACTTAATTTTTTTCCAAATAAATCCACAATATAGTTAATGCTATAGGATGAAATCAATATTTTGGGCTTTTCCCCACCCCACAGAAAGTAAAAGATGTTCTCTTTTATGCATTAGTGATACTCAAATGCTCTGTAATTTGCTGCTTAGTGTTTGCGTCAAATACCAAAGTATGTTTTAATTTCCTTTTATTTGCCAAACGTAGCTGCTTACAAATCCTGTTTGTAAACTGGGTAGCATTTGGGGCATTTTCTGTTAACTGTAAAATGAAGCTATGGGATTAATAACCTTTTAGTTTCTTTTACTGGCAGTACCTATCACCTTAGAGCTTTTAGTCTGAGCTACATTCTCTGAAGAAAAATAGAATACATAATTTTGTTGTATTAGTAAGTTTGGTTGCTGATGTTTGTTAGTACAGTTCCAAAAGTTGCTGTGTTTTCTGCACCTGCTGACTCTGTTCATAATCTTCTACAGCTGCAGCGACGCCATGAGCAAATGAAAAAGAATTTGGAGGCACAGCACAAAGAATTGGAGGAAAAGCGTCGTCAGTTTGAGGATGAGAAAGCGAACTGGGAGGCTCAACAACGTATTTTGGAACAACAGAATTCTTCCAGGTAAATTGGAGTCTTGTTCTGCAGTTCACAGTAAAAATTCTCTAGCTTTTTGAGACAGTCATGGTCCATCCATGGTTGTTGACCACTATGGAGGTGTCAACTTAAAAGCCAAGAAAAATCTTGAACTGCTTTTAGTTACAAATGACTATATTTCAGCAATTGTGGGGAAATTATTAGCCTCTAAAGCAGGTTTTAGCCTGAAAAAACATGGTACCTACACATAAATATATCTATGTAAATAAATAAATGTTTATATTGATAGATTGCATCAGACTTCTGGGGGATGAGGAATTAAGGTTCTGAGAATTAAAATGTTTAATTCCCTCAGTCCTTGGGAGGGGAGATGTGGTGATAACTGCACTGCTTGATTCACACAGTACAAGTACTATGTACACAGCAAGTTTCATCCATTGTGTTGTAACCAGTAAAGGCCTTATTAAAATGCCTGTTTTAAAAAGTGTATATAATTTTTAAAAAAAAAACAGAACTTGTATGCATTATTTAACAAATTTTTTTTTATGTCATTTTAGAACCTTGGAAAAGAATAAGAAGAAAGGGAAGATATTTTAAATGCATCATTTTGACCACCAGTTATGTATTAGTTGCCAATATGCCAGCCTGGACATCAGTGTTTGTTGGATCCGTTTGACCAGTTTTGCACCAGTCGTATCCATAGTAATGGATTTAACAGCATGACAAATTTTTGTTAATTTTGATGGAGAATGAGATGCCTTGAATTGTCTAGGGTGTTGTGTACTTGGAAAAATAACAGCTCTAAGTACCTTTTTTCATTCTTTTTTTTTAAACAGGTGTCATTTTAATGCAAAAGAAAACATTTTACTGTTGTACAATCATGTTCTGGTGGTTTGACGGTTTACAGGATATCAAAAAATGCAGGACTCCAGACGGTTTTTAGTGAGGATGAATTGCCATAATATGATGCAAACAATGCTTCTCTGTTATTATAATAAAAATTCCATTCAGTGCAGCATATACAATAATGTAATTTAGTCTAACACAGTTGACCCTATTTTTGACACTTCCATTGTTTAAAAGGACACATGGAAAAACAGAAGTTGTAAGCTTACAGTGCACCTAAGCTTTTTATAACAACCCTTTTATGTTTTGGATTCTTTAAATATATGCTATTCTCATTTAGTAACTTCTTTAGCCAGAAGGATCTCATTACTGCTTCATTTTTTGTAATAACATTTAATTTAGATATTTTTCCATATATTGGCCCTCCTAAATAGAATATAGCTTCTTTCATATGGTAGGAATCAGTGAGTAAAACTTTCCTTTAACTCCCTTTTTACATTTTATGGTAAGTAGCAGGAAAACGCATTTATAGGTCATTTCTAGGCAAAATTGTGGAGTTAACTACCAACCTGTTTCTACCTGTGTGCAGTCTTTCTTTATTTTACTAGAAATGGGAATATGGCCTCGAGAAAAACATCACCATTTTGCATTTAGCTGTATTCATATACTGCATTTCTGTATTTTTGTTTGTATTGTAAAAAGTTACATAATAAACAATGTTGTGATGTAACATGCTGCTGTGTCAGGAATTGTGATGGAATTGAACAGCTGAGTACTTCTGGAAATGTGTGAACTTTCTCTCTGATTGACCTGTGTCTTTTACTTCATCTGAGGAATCAGTTTAAGATGTAGAAGACCCCATTTCATGGCCATCCTCTGAATTGACTATACAAGGATCTTTCTGTCATGCCCAGGAGAGGGCACCAAGTGCCTGCACACTCTGTGCTGTGTCCCACCAGCTCCCCTCCCGGCAGTCCTGCTTTTCCTGCTGTTCTTACTGCCTTCTGCAAGCTTTTAGGAGGATCTGGTGGATGGGTGGGAAACAACACATTTGTAGGTTGTTAAAAATTGATGGGGATTTCTTATGTCAGTTTGCCTATGAAATATTGAAGAATATATGATTTTTTTGCAGATGTTCCCTGTATTATCCCTGTTATCACTCTGTTTCTGCTCATTTTTCTTTTACATAAGAGTTATGATTACAGAAATATGATTTATTTAGCTAGCTTCTCAAAGAAATTGCATTTTCAGTAGCCTGTATAAGGGCCTCCTTGTAACTCATTTCAGATAGTCTGCCTATCTCTTTCAGAGAAGACAACTGAGTATCAGTAAGTGGACATTTCTTTCCCTTGCAAGTAAATAGAACTGCAAAATCTGGTCTGTGATACATCTCAGAGGATGTACATTGCCTGCATCTGCCCCTCAAGTTTCAGTCTAATTCAATAAGTTGAATAATTTAATAATCAGGTAAGAGTTACCATCTAGGACAGAATTCTGAACTGCTTTTTGGACTCATCAAAACTGAGGATGCACTCTATGTGAGTATATGCTGTTACTTTAGCATCCCCATTTGCTCTGAAATAGAGATGTCATTCATAGCAAACTTGGTTTCACTATGCTGGTCTTCATTCTCCTCTCTGTTACACTCTAGCCTCTCACACTCAGGGTGATCAGAAACTTGTATAAGCTTGTTAGATCTTCTGTATTAATAATCATAGAATCATTGAATGGTTTGAGTTGGAAGGGTTCTTTAGGTTTAGTTCCAGCTCCCACATCATGGATATGGACACTTTCCACTATACCAGGTTGCTCAAAGCCCCATCCAGCCTGGCCTTGAACACTGCCAGGGATGGAGCATCCACAGCTTCTCTAGGCAATGTAATCTGTTACACGGCATTTACATTTGAATGAAAATGCAGAGCGTGTGTTTGGAGTTCTCTTCTGAAATAGAGTATTGCCCTTTTGGGGAAGATTTCTGTCACCTCACATTTTTTTTAGATGCTTTGGCTTTTCTTGGTGAGTTTGGGCTGCACTAGGGCTTTTGTATTAAAAAAATAAAATTGAGACTGTGTCAAACTCTGCACTACAGTAACTGTGTAGCCAATACAAAATCTGTAAGCTAAAGAAGCACTATGAGACAGCCCAGGTT
Organism: Hypocryptadius cinnamomeus; assembly: GCA_013400635.1. NCBI lineage: Eukaryota > Metazoa > Chordata > Aves > Passeriformes > Zosteropidae > Hypocryptadius > Hypocryptadius cinnamomeus. The sequence goes on from VYZP01020489.1 coordinate 4,773, forward strand.
TGTAATATTTTTTCTTCCACTGAACAAAACATAATTTAAATGTGTTATTTCTGCAAAGCCAAAACTCATTTTACTTGCTAATATTTGGGTACTAAAATTTCCCTGAATTAGTGTCAGAACTCCAAGCACATGCAGCAGGTTTTGTGGTGTGTGTGTGTGTGGATCAGTCAGAAACCTGTTGCATCCAGATATCACTGGATAGTACTGGACTTGTCTCCTGTTTCTATTAAAGTGTGCAGGAAACACCACCTGCTCTGCAGAGACACAGAGCAAGAGCTGTTAAGGAGCAGTTCTGTGCATGTGTTGGGTGTTTCTGTATCAGGAGTTGCTCCAATAACATAGTCCCAGGTAGCTGTGGGGCTGGAAACTTTGCTGCTTTCATATGAGAATGAAGATCTCCATTCAGCTTAGTGCATGTTCTATGAAAGAGGTAGTGAGGAAGAGAAAAGAATCCTGCTCCTGCCAAGGGTGGCACTGGAAACAGCCCTGTTGAATGTGCAATTGCACTTAAGTATGGGGGATAGGTATATTTCATTTTAGATAGATATAGGTATGAAAACGCATTTATATTTTATTTTATATATTTTATATATGAAGTGAGTAAAGACTGCAGACTCGGGATTTTCTTCTGGTATAAAATACATTCCCACATCGGGTAGCTTATCTGGCTGACCACAATGGAGGTTCTTTTTTTGTGCATTGCTGCTTCCAGCATGAAATACAAAGTTTTGAGGGAGTGTTATAGTTCTTTTGGCTTTCACTGCAGTTTTCCCATTTGATAGGCAGTGAGCCTAGTGAGCTGCTGATGCCCTGACTCCTTGAAAGGCCACATGTTGGACCTCTGGTTCAGGTGGCACTGTTTCACCAGAATACTCTTGTAGTCAGGCTGCCAAAACCATTCCTCAATTGGGCACTTCAGGGAATGAGGCAAATCTACATTTCCCCTTCATAATTTCCACAGGAAGCATAAGAGTTTCTTAATAGTTAGAGGATTGCTTTTGTCTTCATTGAGTCAAGAAACCCCTCAATCTGATTTAAATATAAATGGCTTAAAACAATGCTTTTAAAGGTTTCAATACAGATAATATAGATGTCAAGAAGTGGGCTGGATCACTGGTTCATGCTTTGACAAGCAGAAAGTGTAGCTGAAGTTGTGGAGCAAGACAATAAATGAAGGGTTCATTTTCCTGTTTGTGCAACATTGTCAGGCCGATTTGTCTGTGGGTAGTGAGAGCAGGCTGTGTTAGTGCCCAAGGAAAGGATGTACTTTTCCCTGTGGATTACCTGATGAGATTGTTTTTGCACACAGTTCTTGGGTTTCCAAGCCTTTCTCAATGCAGTTGATGTTTCTCTACTGCCAACATCTCTGTTTCCTGACGTTACGCTGTTTAAGGCTCAGCAAAGGCAGTTGCTCCCTTCCCCACAACCCACATCCTCATCCCACATTCTGGTGAGTATCCTCTTCTGCTGGGTGGCTGGTGGGTTTGGTGGCCAGCCATCAGGACAGCGTGCTCCTCACACCAGGTTCTGCTGTGCTGCTCTTCCTGAAAATGGGCTGCACCTGCCAGCACCTTCAGGAATGGAGCACTTCTGGAGCTTTGCTCCACACTGTGGGTTTGCCCACCCTGCCTTCCTGTTGTCACATGGTTACTTCTCCCAGGAACTACTCAGTTTGTTCCTCTTGGCAGCTTCCCTTGCTTCTAACTAGTCACAAGTGTTCATCGTTAGAAGTGTGTGTTATATCCTGGTAAAAATGGCACAGGTCACCTTCAGGGAGTGCCAATGGAATTCCTCCCCCACACACGGATGTAAATGCCTGCTGGTGCTGGAAAAAAGCACTGTTCCCATCCTCTTGGCTTGATGGAGGTTATTGGCTGTCTTTGGCTCTGGGCAGCAGAGAGGAAGCCCAGTGAACAGAAGGCTTTCCCTTGCTGTAGTCCCAGGAATATATAGCTGTGAGCCTGGAGAGTTTGATCCGTTCATTGGGTATCCACAGCTGCCTGGGGTGTCTCTGTATGAGCAGGAGGGGATGCAGGAGGGCATCTGAGACTACAGGTGGGGACCCAGCAGCAGCACTGGGGGACCTGCAAGTGGCCTGGGGTGCCAGGCAGTGCTCCTGTGGTAGCTGCAGCTGCAAATAATTCGTGCATGCTGTGCCTTGTTCTCTTCCCTTGCACTATTCAAAGGGGATGACCAGTGGAACAGATTTTTGAACAGTATTGTAAGGAACTGCTGACTGACAGGAAAACAAGTGAAAATTTTATCCATTCCCCTCCTGGTTGGAAAAGCAGCTCTGGTTCTGAAACATATCACTTCTGCACTGTCATCTGGAGAGGTTTCTGAGGCAGCCAAGATGTTTGCTTTGTGCAGACAGGGCAGTTTTTTAATGAAGGCGATCATATTTCAGCTTGCCCTGGGACAGCTCGACCACATAGGTCGAGATAAAACTCGCGCTTTTGCTTTACTAAAGGAATATAATTCCTCTGGCTTCTCAGATACCCCCTGCCCCAGTCTGCCTTTCACAATGAAAGGAAATGGAAAAACCAGTCATGTCACAGTGACCAGATTTTTGTAGTGTAGCAAGATTACAGAGAGGCAAGAGGAATCATTTTCTGTTCTCAAGACTTTCTCATTTGGAAATCTTAAGAATTTCCTTCTCTCCTTGGGGAGCTGCTGAATTACTTCTCCCCAGACTTGACTCATCTGAGGTCCTGCATGTGTTGCGGCATTCCCAAGCAAAATACCAGCTGGGCAGAGGAGCAGCCCTAAGGAGAAGGATTTGGGGGTGCTGATGGATGAGAAGCTGGTTGTGATCCAGCAATGTGCCTTTGCAACCCAGAAAACAAGTATGTACAGGGATGCATCCAAAGCAGCATGGCCAGCAGGGAGAGGGAGAGGATTCTGACCCTTTGCTCTGGTGAGACCCCACCTGCAGTGCTGCATCCAGCTCTGGGGTCCCAGCACAGGAAGGACAGGGACCTGTTGGAGCAAGTCCAGAGGATGCCACAAAGATGATCAGAGGGATGGAGCAGCTCTCCTGTGAAGACAGGCTGAGAGAGTTGGGGATGCTGAACCTGGAGAAGATTCCAGGGAGACCTTAAGATCAACTTCCAGTACCCATAAGGGCCCTACAAGAGAGCTGGAGAGGGAATTTTAACAAGGGCATGGAGTGATTGGAGAAGGGAGAATAATGTTTTTTAACTGACAGTAAGTTTAGATTAGGTATTAGGAAGAAATTCTTTGATGTGAGGGTGGTGAAGCACTGGAACAGGTTGCCCAGAAAAGTGCTCCATCTCTGGAAGTGTTCAAGGCCAGGCTGGATGGGGCTCTGAGCAACCTGGCCTAGTGGAAGGTGGCCCTTCCTGTGGAAGGGGGGTGGAGCTAGATGGGCTTTAAGTTTCCTTCCAACCCAAACAAACCATTCTATGTTTCCTGGTGAAGAGGAAAGCTTACTTTATATGCGCCATGCCTGAGAACTGTGTTGACAGCAATCAGGCCTTCACATGACTAGTAAAGGTCTCTGAGAACTTCAGAAAGTCACCTAAAATTGTAGTTTTCCTCAGTTTTCCCTCTGGAAACAGAGATTTGTGCCTCCCTGCAGAAGCGAAGTTTTCTTTACTTGCAGGATGTGTAGGCAGGACAATAGGTCTTGGCAAAGTAGATGAAGCTAATTTGGCCAGCTCTAGTGAATGAATGTTGGGGTCACCTGGCATGGCATGAGCTCCCTTCCCTTTCTGCTGCTGTGTTGGTGATTTTAGACCCTGAATGGAACTGGTTGAGCCCCCAGAAAACAAACCAGTTGCAGAGTAATTTCATCATGTCTGGAAACCTTACAGAAATTAAATTCAGATTAAATCAGCGTGATTCCCAAGGCTTTGCATCTCCATTCCTGTGCACTGGACCCTGGTGGGGTTTCTCCCCTGTCCCCACAGATGGTGTAGCATAGTCCCTGGTGTTCCTTCCAGAGCCACTGGTCTGGCTGCTCAGCCCTGTCCCCAGTATCCCAACTGCATCTGCAGCTGAGGCTCCTTTCCAGATGGTTGTGATTAATAGATTTTTCCCCAGAGGCATTTTACCAGGGGGAATAGAAATTCTTTGCTGCTGTTTCATCAGCTCTGACTGCAGAGCAACCCGGGCTCATTTTATTTCACTTCTCATAGTCTGCCAAGCTACTGTCTCACAGAAACATCAGCATTTTTATTTAATCCTGCACAAAGAATGTATGCTCTAATTCTCAATGTTACAACCTAATTATTTGGATTGCAAATAAGGGCAGCAGTTTCACTCCTATTCCTAGTGTGTGTAGGCCATACACTTTTTAATAGTTCTTTGAAAATAATTTTAGAAGTCCCTTCTGTCTTTAGTTTGCTTTTGGGTGCTCAAGATTTGGCTCTCTCCAAAGGTTTGCACCTCATGCTGGGTTGACACCAGGGAAAAAGTGGCAGCTAAGTACACAGCTGGGCTCATCTGAAGGTTTTTCAGGTGATGTTTGCTTGCTGTGGTAGCCCACCTGATGAGCAAACCTGATTACAGCGATGAGTGCAGAGAAATGAGTGTTTTGTGGTCTGTTGTGTTTGCCAACAGAACAGTGGAAGAGGAGCTGCTGGCACCTGAATTGTGAGCAGAAAAAAAATAACCTATTTGTCCCTGGAACATGCACAAAAAATTCAAATCCCAGGAATGACCCAAACCATAGGGAACTTAAATAGTCTGCCCTTATTTAAGCAGCAGGTGGCAATATCCTCTGCCTGATGAAATTCGTCTTAGGTTTTTATGAAGGGTTTATTTTTCCTTTTTTTTGGAACAAGAGAAATGTCAGGCTCTGTTTGCAGCCTCTGCCTTTCTTGGGAGCACCTTGCCAGTACCTCCAAAGGAAAATCTGCAGAAGCACAGTATGAAAGTGTCTTGATTTTTGTGCTATAGTTCCTATTTAGAGAAGGTGTTTCTTCCCCTGTGGGTTGAATGGCCTTTACTGAGTGTAACCTGAAGTCAATCAGTGGTGTGTGCAAGGGCACACAGGAATGCCTCCGTGTGTACTGACAAATGCTTTCCCTACATGCTGGCTTTAGTAGGTTTGGGAAAGATGCAGAAAAAAAGATTTCCCTAAATATAAGGATGTGAGCAGATATGTGTTTTAGTGGCTTCTCAAATCAGCAATTGAGAAAAACATCTCTGCTTTCCTATTCCCAGCATTTCCCTGCAGAGCAGCTTCGTGAGCCCCAGGACTTTCCTCATCCTGCCCTTGTTTCCCCAGCCTCCTGCTGCCTTCCCTGTGGTCATGCCCTGATTCTCCTGCCCCAGCCTCTTCTTCTGCTCCTACAGTGACTGATGTGTCTGGGGAAAAAGACCCCACTGGGCTGCCTCCTCCCCATACATCCTGCTCTTCTCCTCCACCTCCCCACTCTCCACTCCTGCCATTACCTCATCTTTCCTCTCACTGTGCCTGCAAGAGCTCCTTGTACTGAGGGTTTTGTTGCTCCAGTGAGCAAGGGGATAATGAGGGAAAGCCACTTGGGAATGGACTGCTGTGCTGGGCAAGCAGTGCTCAGCCCTCATGTGCTCCTGTTCATGGCTCCTCATGTGCTCCAGCTCTCCACCCTCTTTTTCCAGCTGTTGTGCACAGGGACTGCTCAGCTGTCCCAAGGCTGGCTCTGGCCTGCAGGGAGAGATGTCCTGAAGCTGAGATGGGAGTAGCAGAGCTGTAGTCTCATGTGTTTGGGATGCATCTGATTGCAAGCTGCACCCATCCTGGATGATGTTTTAAAGCATGACTCCATGTGCCTTGTTCCTACTGCCTTTAATGAAGCATCAAGTCTCTTGTTTAAAGGGTGATGCTGCTGCTGTTCTTTCTGCTCCCACTGCTAAATCTCAGTATGCTCCTGAAGCCTTGTGTGGGCCTTAGTGGGCCACAAACAAAACACTTGTAAATATGAATTCAAGCCCTAACTTGGCATCACTCTGATATGACAGTGGTTAGGCCTGAGATATGGTGGCTTTATCGCAGTCCATGGAACCACAAACTCATTAATAGTCCACAGCCTAACTCAGGCATCTTTGAACCTCAGCTTCTCAAAAAAGCTTCTGTAAACCCACTAACCCAATTCACTGTTTGTTTCTCTGTGCTTCATCCACCACCTTGCTCAGTCTCAGTCTGGTGGGATGGGGAAAGACATTTGCGGTTTATCTCAAAGTGGGGAAGGCTAAAGCTAATTTTTAAATGAAAGCTGCTTGAAGAAGCCTAAAATTATGATATTCCTGGCATAGGAGGGCCCGGAGTCCAGACCAAGTGGTTTAATTATATGATTTCTAGTGAATCAAAGAGAACCCCAGTAATTTCTTCTATGTGCTGTCTTCATCTTACATCTGTGTTCTTACAAAGCATACTCAGTCTCTGCTGTCAAACTCTTCTTATTGACAGAGGATCTTGAGGGCCAGAGGTATGGTTATATATTGTTTTAAACACAGAGGAGCTAACAAATGAAGTTAGTCTATTATGGAGAAAGAAGCAGACAGAAAATTATGTGAGATCACAAGATTGTGGTACAACAAAGATTATGTCTGTAACTGTGCAGACAGTAAAGGCAGCCCAAAAATTCCTGGAAATTGTGGAAGAGACACACATGACACTGATTTAAGAGGTACTAAAATATTTCTGTCTGTAAAAACAGATGATCAACAATAAATGCCTGGAAGCTCAGGGGATTTCATTTGATCTGGGTGAGGAGGCCAGCTTATGAAGTCACAAAGTGATTGTAAGCAGTGAGGATTGCTATGGGCATTGGCAATAGACCTGCTTCCACTTTCTATTTCACCTTCTGCTCTTGTTGTGGCTGTATTTCTGTTGTATGATTCATACTGCTCTTTTCCATTTGCCTTAAACTTTTCCTTTTTGAAACCTCCTCTAACCGTTGTTCTTCCTAAATTCCAGGTTTATATGTCTTCCTGTCTTTCCATTTACAGGGACAATCCCTAGCCACATGAAGCTAGAGAAATGCAGTTGCATGGAGAAAGCATGCAAAAACGTGGTCTTGTGTACTTAGAAATCTAATTTTCACATTCAGAAAAGACAGCAGCAGGTGTTAAACCTGCTCCTTCCTACTTGCAGCAAGGGGGAAGGACTAGCTCTTGAGAGCACACCTGGGGTGGGACTGGCCAGGGAGCAGCGCTGTGGAAAGTCCTGGGGGTGGGAGAGGAGCTGAGTGTGAGCTCCCAGCGTGCCCTGGCAGCGATGGAGAGTAGCACCCACAGCCCATAGGTTGAGGGAAGGAGTTCTCTGCCTCCACTTGGCACTTTGTTAGACCACATGTGGATACCACATTTCACATTTTACTGATACCTGATGGATGTCAATGAACTGCAGTGGGATCAGGGAGGCACCCACGGTGGCTGTGCAGGTGCCCAGGAGGTTGGGAGGGCTGGGAGGGCTCCATCCCTGGAGGTTTTACAGCCCAGCTGGATAGAGCATCCCGAGTACCCTGCTCTGAGCTATGAGCAGGGGGTTGAAATACAATCATGATCCTTCTGCCTGTCTTACTCTGTGCCCCTCAGGTTGCTCCAATGGAAGTGGCAAAGACAAAACCCTGAACTAAACTGGCCTGAAATCCACAGCCACACAGAGCAGTCCAAGCTGGCAAGAGCATTGCAGAATATCAAGAAGGGACCACACAGAAAGCCTAATTGCCTTTTCATAACTGAGAAACAAGGAAATTTGATGCTGCTTAAAATGCTAATCAAGAGCAATGTCCTGTATGTCTTTATTTATGTGAGTTTATATAGAGACACTGTGTTTATACACGGGATGTAAAAAGTTGGCCCTGGTTTTGCATGGAGAATGGGAATGTCCCTCAGCAGCTGGTGTCCCCCCTGCCCATGGCCTTGTCCCATGACTAAGCCGGGTTTCCTGAATTCCTGGGTAGCTCTTTTGGACAATGCCTCCTTTCTGGCAGTTTCTCCCCATTTCCCGGGAATGTTTGCTCACGTTTGCAACTCCTCCCGTGGTGCTGCGGTGGCTCACAGGTGACTGACCCAGCCGCCGGCTGGGGGGAGGGCAATGCCTCCGAGCAGCCGTGGCTGGGACGGGACCGTGGGACAGGCGAACGCAGTCTCCCTGCTGGGAGAGAGCCCCGAGCCCCTCGGCCACAGGGAGCACAGATGTCCAGACCCCCGCAAGCTGCGTATTTATACCCCCATCTCGGGGTATTTATGTCGCAGTGCCTGCGTGGCGCCGGTGCCTAATCCCCGCAGAGAGGCAGCTACAGGGCCAGATGTTTCCACTCCGCTGACCTAATTCGGGATCTGGGCGCTGGCGCCTGCCCTTCCTGCCACATCTCCCAGCTTCCCGGAGCAGCAGCTGCCAGAGCAGGAGCAATCACCGCAGGTTCAGGCCCCTGCGGGACACCTTGTCCCGGGGCACCGCTGTTGAGCCCGACCCGGCTGCGGGGTCACGCCGGAGGACGGGCACACGCCTTGGTTTTCAGCGCCCTGAGCCGATTTGCTGCGCGCCGTGAAAGGATGGATGGCGTGCTGGGTTTTCATTGAAGGCTGATTTCCCAGAGGAGGGATTTCTGTCAGGGATATTAACTCCCTGCTGCTTCAAGCTGAGTGCTTCAAGTGGCTCTCGCTGATGTCTTAAAAATAGAGATATCATTATTAATATATCCCAAAGACGGAAAAGGTTCTTGTTCTCCAGCAAAATATGTAGCCACCCTTGCATCAAGCATTATCCTTCCTTCCACAGCCTTGCTGGCCTTTGGTTTTGTCCAAATGAGAGTCAGGAGGCTGCATCCTTTTCCTCAGGATCATTATTTCGTCAAAGAAGGGTTTGGACTGATTGAAACCCCAGGGGTTTTCACAGACCTTGGCTTTATTTTGATGCCTCTCAAGAAAGGCAATGAGTTACACCCTTCTGTTCCCCCACACATCAGTCTGAATGAACTAGCACCCAGTGTGGGCTGGGCAGTACCTACCAAGGAATAGGTGTGCAGAGAGACTCTCCCAGAATCACAGAATCATCACTGAGGTTGGAAGAGACCTTTAAGATCATCCAGTCCATGTGTCCACCCAGCACTGCCACGGTAACACCTAACCCACATCATCCNTTCTTGAGACCAAAGAAGCCCAGCTCTCTCAGCTATTCCTCACAGACATGTTTTCTAAACCTTTCAGAGCCTTATTGCCCTCACTGGACACACTCCAGCCCCTCAGTGTCCTTTTTAAGGTGCGAGGCCCAGAAATGGATACAGCGCTCGAGGTGCGGCCTCCCCCGTGCCGAGTACAGGCAGTGATCGCTGTCCTGGTCCTGCTGGCCTCACTATTCCGATTTTTCTGTGAGGAATTAGCCTTGCAAGGACCCTTGCAATGCATGGCTTTCTCTGTCACACCAAGGGCAGCAGCAGGGAGGCTGGATTTTGAGGATTTGGGGTGCTGAGTGCTGGCTGAGGTCTGACCCCCCCCTCTCATTTGCTGTTTTATTGGCCAGCTCTGCATCTGGAGGGGTCCATAAGAGCCCAGCTCTGAGTACAGGAGCTCGGGAATGTATGGGAAAGGGCTCTGCACAGCAGGAGAGCTGTGGACAGCCTTCACCTACTGTTTATCTGAAAAAGCCCCACTCGATTTTGCACTGTTTTTGTCCTTAATTCACATTAGCTGTTCCTCCCAAACTTCTCTGGTGTTGTTTACAGAAGCACTGGGGGAGGATTTCAAGCACTGCCGTGCCTCTGATCCCAAAGGGGGTGATTTCCATGGGGAGGTTGGTTCAGCTGCAGGGTCCCGAGCTGCTGGGAACTGGAAGTCTGCAATGCTGGCAGCGGGCCCAGCTGCTGGTCCTGGCTCACAGCAGCCACCAGTGACTGGCTCACACTGCAGAGGCACCAGCTGTCCTGCCTGGAATGCCGAGGGAGGAAGGTAAAAATACCTCCTCAGTCACACGCTTGCAAGATTCTTGGATGGAAGATGCTAAAAACAGCACAATGGTTTTGGACATGTTGGGTTTCTTGGCAATGCTGTCAGCAATTAGTCTTCCTCCTGGCTTTGCACCGAAATGGAGGTGTTGGGGGATTAGGGCTGGGAGAAAGCAGCACTGCCCTGGGGTTGCGTGCTGGAGGATGCATGGGTGGAGCAGCCTTTTCCCAGCTTTCTTTCTGCCTTCATACATCCTGGCAGAAGACCTTCATGGCCGAAAAAAGGATGCCCTGAAATCATAAGGCTAGATGAAGCAGAACAGAGACAAGGCTGGACCATCCCATACTGGTTTAGAACATCATAGGAGAAAAGGCACTGCAGTGGTCAGACATGGGCTGAACAGATTTGCCCCATGCATGTAGCACAAGGAAATTCTCAAGGACATAAAATAATAGGGAAAAAGCTGGGGGTTTTCTCCACAGCCCTGCAAACCCTGCCTGTGGCTGCTCAGAGCCCTTCAGCTGGGCTTCCCCACAGTGTAAATGCAAGCAGATTTGGTAGGTGTGCAGCCAAATAAGCCCTAAAGAAGCTGGGTTATGCTGAGACTCCAGTGGCTAGGCCATGGGCAAGAGGTGCCTGTTGACAGTGCTGCCCCACACCAGTGATGGCTGTTGAACCCCTGCTGTGGTCACTTCCCAGGCTTGACAGGGAGCAGTGAGAAGTACTGGAAGGCTGAGCTATTAGTAGGCAGCTTCTCATCAGCTCCTGAAAGAGGAGTGTGTCCCTGTCCCCAGCCAGCAGGGCTGCAGCCAAAGGAATAATGTGGTGAAGACCTTTTTCTTGGCAACTCTGAATGCTGAGTTACTACCTCAGGGAGGAAACAGCCTGTGAAAAGTGTCTTTGAAAAACAGTTGCTAGATAATCATCGTGTGAAGCAAGATGTAGCTTGAGTCACCTGCCTTTGGGCTGAGTACCAGAGCTCTCTCCATTGCGCATCCTCACCCAGCAGGTGCACAGCTCCCCTTCCAATGAGCTGGGGACATAGCTGGCTCTGCTGTAGGATGTCCAGCTCCCAGCAGTGCTGCTTCTGCTCTCCACCAGCTCCTTGGGAATCCAGCTCCCTGCTCCTCATGCAGGGAGAAGGGTCTCTTTGCCCAGTGGAGGCAGCTGAGATACCATCATAGATGAGAGCATGACAACCTTGCTCTGTGCTTAGATATGAATTTTCTCAGCAGTGCTCACCCTGATTATCTTAACTAGCATGCATGGACAGGGCAAGCCAAATAGCTTTAAAAACATCCATCTACAGGCTGTGCAATGTCAGCTGGCTGCTGTCTTGGAACAGCTGCTATGGAAAGTTGTCCATCCCAGATCTCACAGTGCAGGAATGAGCCTGGTGGACGGGAAGTCACAGGAAGGAATAGTAAATCAGGAACCAGCACCCTTCCCATCTATTTTTAGCAGCAGTATCCAGTGGTGTTTACGGGAATTTCCTCCTCTTCCTCTGTGTTCCTGTTGACTTCCTTCTCTGTGATGTTACAGCTTCAGTCAGTGTGACCTACAAGCAGATGCAAAACAATCAACAAGCTCTTGCCTGGCCGTGGGGAGGTGTGGGATGAGGGGTTCTGCCATGGTTACTGGTGTGGGATGCTTCCATCTTTTATATGCCCATGCTTAGCCTGAATAGCTGAATCCTTGGTGATGCTTTCCTCAAGTCAGACATTGCTAAGAGTTCAAATCATCCCTCTGGAACTGTAAATATTTCCAAATCTCCATCCCCACCTGCCTGTAGGAGGGAGCAGGCCAAAGCAGTGCTGGTGGCAGGAGCTGCTCGTGTGCTGGCCCTCAGTCACTGGTGGCAGGTGACCACAGGGGATGTTCCATGAAGATGTTACTTCCAGGCAGAAGTGGGAAAGCAATTGCAATTTTATGATGTGTTGGGCCCTGCTGGGTGTCTGTCATGCTGATCCAGATTGTGCAGCTTCAGTACCATTTAGCAGCACAGCCTGTTTAATTGGCCCACCTGCTCAGCAGTGGGAAAGGGATGGCATTCACAAGCCTTGCACATCACCTCTTCTGGGCTCCCCAAAGCCTTTACACCCAAGAGCTGGCAGGGAGCACACCAGGCAGCAGGATGATGTTCCTGCTTTCCCTACACTGGCAGGCAATAGCCAGCCTTGCCTTCCCCCTTTACCAGCCCTTTCTGCTTCCCCTCTCCCTTTCTGGGAGGGTTTAAAAAACCCATGAACACCCATCCATGGCATGACAAGACACTGAAATCCCTCCTCAACCCATGAGGGCAGCAGTAGGGCAGCCAGGCTCCCAGCCTAGCACACAGATCTTTCAGAATATGAAGTCAGTCATGATTTGCCCTTTTACCATCTACCTGGTTTTACTGACCAGGTAATACAGGCTGACCTTGCCTCCTGGTGGGCTTTGCCCTGGGGGCTACAGAGAGAATAGAAAGACTTAGGGCACAGAGAAACCCAACCCCATTCCATCCTGGTGGGGCCAGGGTGTTCTCGTGCTGCTTTCTGGCTCAGTGCATCCATCCTCTCCTAGCACAGAGATCCCAGCACCTTCCTGGAGTGGTAATAGTGAGTTACTGCTGATTTCCTTCAGCTGGGGCTTAATCCCCAGCAGCTGCCAGTGGTGGGGCCAAGTTATACAGGGATCTGAAGGCCCTTTCCCATGTAAGGAGTTTGAGGTTTTGTTGTTGCTGTGAATGTGTTTCTGGTCTGTTCCACATGCTGTTGTACCAAGGACCTCAGAAGCCATTTCAGCATCTGAGAACAGGGATGGCAGGTAAGTCAGGCTCCAGAGAGGAAAGCAAAGTAAGGTTTTAAACAAAGCATACTGTTTCTCATTTTTATTTCCTATAGATTAAACCCTAAAATTTTAGGTGCTCATGCTCTTACTGTAAGTGCTTATTTGTGAAAGATTTGGGCTGTGAGCTGTTGTGTTAGAGCTCCTCTCACAGCATGCTTTACCTTCTAAATATGCCTGTGGGTTGTTATCACTGCAGTGGAAACCAAAAAAGAAGAAGATTATAAAATCTGGTGGAAAAATGAAGCAGTGAGGGATAAGGTTTTAAATCCCTCCTGCTGTGGGTTAGCTGGCATATGGCTTAGAAGGGTTTGTCTGGGCAGATATTGGGAGGGAGGGCAGGATGGTGTGGTGAGATGCTTTGTGGTTCACCTGGAAACCATTTCAGAAAGATGTAAAGGGTGACAATTTTCTGTTGGCAAAAGGGGCTGAAAATAATTTTTCAGAAAATAGCCTTGGGAGATATATGGAACCCTAGGAATGCAGTTTGACTGGAGGAGCATTTGAAGAGCATGGCACTCCCGAGGGGTGTGCAAGAGCTGTGTACCTGGATGCTTAATTCTGTGCAGCTGAACTCAGGAAGCCACCACTTCACCTGAATCTGGCCCAGCTGATTCATGCAGCTGTGCAAACTCTTGGTGGCCCTTTGGCCTCTGGACGCTTCATTATTCCCTTCTTAGTTTCTTTCCTCACATTAAACCAGTAAAAGAACATCTCCCAGCATACAAGCTTGAATGGTGAAGGGTGGGTGAGATTTTGGGGTGCAATTCTCTTACTGCTTTGAGCCTTTGAACACAAGCAGTTCTGCTGGAATTGATGGCTGTGACTCTTTGACTACCAAAGTTTTTGCTTACTAGGCTTGTGGACAGCACAGCTCCTAAACTCTGGCTTGCAGTGATGGTTTTAAGTTGCTTTTGGAGCAGCAGCAGCTACCAGCTGCTTGGGTATTGTGCAGAGGGGGGAAAAGTCCAGTCTTCATGGAAAGAAAAGGGAGCAGCAGTTTCTCTATTCAAACATTGCCATGGCAAAGCTTGGTGCTGCCCATGTGCCTGTCCACGGGGAACAAGGGCACATACAGGTTGTTTCATACAGTTTGGAGATGCTGGCCAGGTTACTGGCCCTTTCCTTCAAGTGGTTTGGGATCACTGTATGGAAAGTTGTTACTGATTTGAGGACAAGGGACTTTGAAAGACCCCGTGCTGAGGTGAGTCACTTCCTGGTTTGAGAGGGTAATGAAATGAGCTGCCCTCAAATCTGCTCAGGGAGACTCTGATCAAACATTGCCTCACCTGCTGTGCCCACAGGACTTCTGCTGCCCTGCTCCCTACAAACACATGCAGGGCTCCAGGGGACCTTGCACCTGTTCTTAGGAGCAATAACAAAAAAATCAGCCCCCACTCCAAAAGGTCTTGTCTGGGCGAGAACCAGAGTCCTTCCACATCTGCCCTGCCCACTGGCTCCTGGCATCTTGTTGCCTCTCTCACGAGTGAGCTGCACAGCCTTGCTTTTCAGAAAACACTGATGTTTTGTAATTTTTTTGGCAACTGGGACAAGTTCTTTGCAACTATCTGAACTTTGCATTTGTTTAAGCAATTTACTGCCGTGTCGCTCAGAGGGGTCATTTGTTCAAAGCTGAATAGCTGCGGGGCTGGAGAACAAACATCAGTCTCCCCACTCTTGCCTCCTCAGGGTATTGGCCAGCTGTGGGTGATGCAAGATGAGCTTAGCTTCACCCTGTTTAATGAGTCAATGAACCCTGCATCTCTCCTGACATATGGGGTGACTTCTAAAAAGAAAGCTGGTTGCTCTGTCCTGCCCATTCCCCAGGCATCAGGAGCTGTGCCTCCATGCCCACCCTGCAGCAATGGGACATAGAATTTGGCCCTGGGGTGCCAGGGAAGGACATGGTTGTGTGGTGGTGACCTGTCTCCAGAGGCTCTGTAACAGTTGGGTGTTTTTATCCCAAATAATGCTGCTTTAGAGATGGTGACAAACAGCACCATTGGGAACTGGCAGGCAGGAGAAGCTTGTGCCAGAACCATGACTGGAGAATCTCTCTCCCTGTTCCCTAGCTGAGACTGATTCCTTCTGGGTCTTGTGGCTCTCCTTGTCTAACTCAGCAGCCTTTAAAATCTGGAGGAATTCTCTCTTATCCCATCCTCCAGGACAGAAATAAAACCTCTCCCAGGTATGTAGGGATACCCAAGTCAGGGGCTTTTTCTGAGACACAGTGTGAGAGACCAAATGAAACATCTTTATCCATGCAATGGAAATGTCCAAAGGTGAGTGTTCACTCTTTATAGATGTATAGTGTTGCTGAGAACTCTTACTACTTCCTAGAGGTCAGGCAGCTTTAGGACGGGTGAGGTGTCCTGTTGCTTCACCCCAAAAAGAGCACAAAGGCATCTCTCAGAGTACACAGTCAAGACTTCTGTTTGCTTCCAGTTTATAATTAGCAGAGCCCTGATGATGATGACTTCTAGGCTTAAAATAAAAGGGATCCACCTGAAGCTAGCAGGCTCTGCTGGGCAGCCATCCCCACAGCTTTGATGGTGCAGTACAACTTTCTGGCTGACAAGAGGTGTTTGCCAGGTTGGCAGCCCTGTGCACCCCAGCCACACTGCAGAGCCCAAACTGGGAGTTATGCTCCATGGCTGAAAAGTGAGAGACTACCTGCCCTGACCACTGCCAGGCTGCTCAGCTGATTTGCGTGACAAGAGGATGTTGGGCTTCCCAAAATTATCTTCAGTGCATCTCTAAGGTTTCATTTCCTTGTGGTGGCTGCTTTCTCAGACGCCTACACTTCCACACGCACACAAACACATCTCCTGCTGCAACAGCGAGCACCCCTGGAGCCAGACCTCTGGCTTTTGTTGAAGCAAGCCAAAATTTCTGCTTTGCACTGTGCCAGGTAGCACTGCTCCACTGTCCTGTTCAGGGACTCAAAACCTGCAGTGCACAGCAGGGGAGGAACAAACCCGAAGCCTGTACAGCCCTCCTGGCTGGCCAACACTCTTTGCTCACAGCTTCCTTTTGGGCAGCATCTTTGCAGGCACCTCTTTGTACCATCTGCAGTGTTATGGCCTGTGTGTTTTCAGGTTTTCCACATGGTGAAACACAAAAGCAGGGGCAGAACTTCCTTAAGGATGTGTCAAAACAGGGCAGAAACTGCACCCCTTTGGTCTCTGGAAGTGCCTGTAAGATGCCTGGGATGGGCAAAGAAGAATTTGGGAGATGTTGCTGGCTCCTGTGGGATGGCCTTGATAGAGCTGGGGTGTGCACAGATCTCCCCATACCACCAGTGGCAGGATCAGAGCCTCCACCATGACTTGGGGCTGTGTAAAAGTCCAAACCACTGGCTGGCTGGGAGCTCAGGCTGCGCTGAGTCTTGCTGGGGCAAGAAGGAAGCGATGTGAACACTCACCTCATTGAAAACCCCAGAAAAAGTCCTGGATTTTTTTCTAGCAAGACCGAAACCCTAACATGCATAGCACGGCCCCTACCTGGCACATTGCCCAGCACTGAACTGGCAGGGGACCCCCTATCCCCCAGAACATCCCTCCATGCAAGTTAGTCCAGCCAGCTTTCCTGCTGTCTCCATAGCATCTGCACGTACCTGCAGCACTTGACTCCAGACCTTCAGCCTCCCACGTGCCAAGAACTGGACCACACTTGAGGTACCCTTGGCTTTGCCAAAGAAAGGATGTTCTGCTCTTGCATGTGGTAAGCTGGGGTTTCTGTTCCAGCCTCGACGGGGCTGGTGACTCATGGTCCTGCTTTGAAAACTATGACTGGATTAGCAGCAATAGGCTAGTTGTTGTTCTCCCCTGTCCTTTGTGCCTCATTTAGCAATTTATTGCCTGATCTGAGGCTTTCTCTTTATTCCCACCAAAACCTTTGTTCCGGTCTTCCCGGCTTGTCTTTTCCTTGGCAAATCTCATTTACTTGTTTCACTCACATTGACTCACATCATACCCTCAATCATTCCAGGCAAAACTAAATGTGGGGGCTTCTAAAAACCTTTCTAGGAAAGGAGAGAGGGAGCTGGAGTGCACCTGTCTACCTCCAGCCCCATGCAGGGACACGCACACACCCCCAGGCAGTCCTGGCAGGGAGTGTGGGGAGATGTATGGGGCAATGCACTAGCAGGGCTGTCAGCAAGGCTGCTTTGATTGTGTGGGGTTTAGTAGCAACCATCACCAGGCTTGCTGTGCTGAGGAAAACTTGCTTTTTTTGCTTCCACCTGCTGCCCTTGTCACCTCCTCTGTGGCTGTGGTGGTGAAGTGATCTGTCATTCCATCCTTCAAATTTTCCTGTTTGTAAGGATATGGCAAACCTAAGCTATGATATGATTTGGGAAGAGGAATAAGGCATTTCTCAAGAGAGTATTCCAACCCCTCTTCATGAGCAGAGCTGCTCATGTCCAGCCAGCACCATGGTGTGATTTACTACTTCTGCAGAGTAGGAAAGGGAACAACATCCCAAAGTGCTGCTTCAGAGAGGAAAAACTTGCATGATTTTAAGAGAGTAATAAAAGAAGTTAAGTGCAATGATTCATCTGGGAGGTCTGGTTCCTGCAGAGACAGCAGCAAAAGCCAGCCTATGCTTTCCCCTCTCCCCAGGACCAGACTCCAGGTGTTGGGCCTTGTTCCCCATCAATGGCTAAGGCAGGGAGCATGGAAGTGGCTGCTCAGGCCATCATTAGCACCCCAGGGCTTCCCAGGGGTGTGCTTCCTACCTCCTACATACCCACACTTGAGGTACCCTACAGAGAACAGGTGCTCTCGCAGTGCCTCGTGCAGGGAGGTTGTTGTCCTTGGTCTGGAGCATTGCCAGTGTTCAGCTGCAGCTGATGAATGAGCTGCTAGGGAGATAAATGTGCCATTTGGTGACTGGCCAGAGCATTATTTACCATTTATGCAGGGAAAGCTCAGCCCTACACAAGGTGGTGCATGACTGGCATAACCAAAAGTGCAGGGACAGCCAGACCCAAAAGGCAGAGCTGCTGCCTTTGCCTGTAGGAGGTTTCTTTCTGAGCACAGCTGGCAGGGCTTGGACAGCTTGTGCTTCCCAACTGACTGGATCAGAAGCAGTAGATACTGGATTTGCAAACGTGTTGCAGGGAAGCAAAGGCCCTTCTGAGCTGACTTAAACCTATGAGAGGAGACAGATGCCTGTGGCAAGCTTTAGCAAGATTGTGTTTCAGGAGTCCTTATTTCAAAAATGTATGCTGTCTGAGAAATAATCTAGGAACTCACCAGACCTACCTGTACTGTTGCTGCTACTACAGTGATCCTCCAGAGTTACTAGCTGTGTGTAGCTCTGGAGCAGCTGAGCTCAGAGGTGCTGCAGCACAGAGGAGCATCTCACAGATGGGAAAGCTGAAGCCAGCAGGAGTGCTGTTGCTCAAGGGCCACTAAACTCATCCCTCCAGTGTTTCTCTACTCCTCTGGGTGGGCTTCTCTGCTGCCTGCTGCTCTAGAGCCAGAGCAGCTGTTGCCTGTCATGGGAGCAAGAGAGTGGAGTTGGGTATTGATGTTTCTTAACTAACGGGATTGTCTGAGTTTCTTTGCTGGCATCGAAATGTATTCCTCGCATAGCTGTGCTCTCTGCATTGCAAAATGGACACTGCTGCTATTTTTATATGTGTTTTCCCAACTGTTTTTCATTTTTCCGTGCATCTGTTCCTTGCATGATCTTCTGGGTAGCCAGGAGTGAAGATGAAGTAAGAAAAGAGAAAACACTGCAGTTTCTCATTTGGGCAGCCATCTGGAGGCTTTCTCAAAACATTAAGAACCCCCTGAAACTTTGATCTTTTTGCAGTGTGTATGCTGGGCACCCCCTAAAATGGCATCATCTTAAATCACAGCTCTCTCTGAAACATGAAGGCCAAGCTGTGGTGGTTGGCACAGACAGCAGGCACAGTAACCAATAGCAGCCTCCCTCCAGAGCCCCTCTGTTTCTCCCACTTTCTCCTTGCTCTTCTCCACCAGCTTCTGCAGGGTGGGGTGGAGGCAGGCAGAATTGGATGTGATCCATTTAATATTTTGTCCTTGCTCAGAGTGACTCTCTGAAGTGACAATTTGCTCCTGGCAAAAGGAAGAGCTGTGCAATGCAAGGCCTTTCTGTCCATGCACCATGTCCCTGTCCCACACCCCTGCACCCTATTCCAGCATGGATAGAACTGGGCTTTTGCTGGGCACAAGGTGCTGCAAAGCCCTTAAGTTGCTGCTTGTGGGGAAAAGAAACCCCAGCAAGGCTGTGCTACCTCTTTCTGGACAGAATGGCAAAACACAGAGGCCTTCTCCCTCCCTCTCTGTTATTTTTCCCTGTGAGGGATTTAGATAACAAACAGTATATATGGTATTCCTTCAGTGTGGTGGTGTTTTGTGGCTGGCAGATCTTGACCCCTTAGATGTGTGAGTGAATTGAGCTGCTCCTCATTCCGTGCAAGCATTTGCCAGAGAAATGTTTCTGTCTCAGGTTGCCTTCAGGTGCAGGCCATACTGAGGTGACCCCAGTAACTGATGGAGAAATGTTCCTACTGAACATGATTCCAGCTCAAAATCACATTCTGGTCTATTTTCTCTTCACAAATTATAATCTTTAATAAATATAATGGTTAAAACCAATCCCTAGCAAGAATGATGAAATCATTGCCTTGGTATAAAACTGTATGGCAAGAAAGGCTGAAGAAGCTGTAGGTGGAGATACAGGTTGTATGGCAGTAAACTCTGAAAGCTGTTTGTAGAGTGCAGGGAAGTTTTGTTTTTAGGCATCAGTGATGACAGCTGCAGAGAAAGTGCTGGACTTTCTCTGCAGTTCTGTCACCCTCTGACATCTGGTGGGGAAGCTATTTCTTCATTCTGTGTTGCTATCCAGGCTTGGACTTCCAACTTAATTCAGAGTGAGTAGGAAACCTAGACAAAATGCTGAAAGGTGCCTTAGCAGAACCCCTGTCACAGGTAAGATCAGAGATGGACTTTCTCTCCCTGCTCTGCTTGCTGGGGTTTTTTTTGCACTCCTTGTGTGCAGAACACTGTTATGGAACATGCTCAGGTTGCTTTCTTCCCTTCAGAGCTGTGCATTAAGTCTGGCTTGTTCCCTTGAGACAAAAGGACAAAGGAACTGAAATTCCTCAGCCACAGACCAGGTACAGTGTCTGTCAAACTCAGCTTTTGCCTTGCTGGTATTTCTAATACTGGGTTTGGGCTGGTTCACAAGCCTCAACTTCAATCTAGGCTTTGGTCCTAGAGGAATTCAGCAGTTTTAACTTCTCCCTGCCTTGGAGGGAGGGAATAAATCCCATTCTCTGAGTGTCATGCTGTGCAGAGTTCCCCATATTTGGGGTGTTAAGGCAGGAGGATAGCATGTTTCGAACCTCAAGGAAAGAGTTTGGAAAGCACAAACCATTGGCAGGTTCCACCAGAGTCAGGTGTGTAACTCCAGCTGACCTTTCTGGAGGCAGTGCTAGGCCAGTGCCCAGCATTTTTTTTAATCCCACTCCTTTAAAACTATCTCAGTTGTGGGCATCTCTGTTCATAATGGAAAATCCTCCAAGCCTTCCCAGTCTAAGAGCAGTGAGGAACCTGTGGTCCCACGGCACAGGAATGCTTGAGGCTGGTGGGTTATGTGCTCCTCTCCATGAAGCATGGCAAGAGCTCAGCCCTGGATGCTGCAAGGCTGGTGGGGATGAATGAGCTCTGTCAAAACTGCTGCTGAGGCTCTCTGTGTCCAAAAGAGCATGGAAGGCTCACTGTTTGGCTGAAATATTTTCAATTAACATCAGGCTGTCATGGACTGCCCTATAAGGTTGTTGAACATGCCCACCTTCATGTGGGCTGGGGAGGGTTTGAAGGTGTCCTTGAGCATGGCACTTCTGTTGGTAGGAAAGCAACCCAGCTGTGCAATGTTTAAAGCAGGAAGGAGAAAAGGGGAAACCCTGCTGCTTTGCAAGGAAGGCAGGCTTTCATTGGGCTTTATTTAATTGGAAATGATTAATATTGCCTTGTTGCTATAGCTCCTCTGGGGCTCTTCCTCCCTGTCAGGATTTTCATTTAGCATGTTTTTAATGCACTCTTTGCATATCTGCTATCATATCTGAAAGTCACCTCTGCAATATATAACAGGCAGGTGGGGAAGAGGATGGAGAGGAAGGAGCACAGATGCCTTTTCAGCATGCACTGAGTGCTGTCTCTGGAGAAGACCTGCTGGCAGGTAGTGCTGGGAAGCTGGGAAGGCTGTGCCATAAGCCAGCAGGCAGGCAGTTGGGAGGATGGCAGGCGCTTCAGCATGTAGCAGTTGACATCTGGTGCAGGGAATGAGTGGGAGGGGAGGAGGGGAAAAGGCAGCCTGATTTCTCAGAGTTAGCTGCCAGCTTCTTCACCCTCGCCACCCTGCCAGCTCCCGCAGTTCAAAGTCGTGAGGCAGCCCATCCTTTGCCTGAAACTATGTTGTTACACCATAAAAACATCCTAATCTCCTCAGCAAGAAAGCAATACTAAATGCCTGGTTCTTTTTGGGGTGGGGGTAAGAGCATGTTTTCAAGCACTGCTCTACAAGCAGGTGGGCCGGAAATGTAGGGCTGATGAGTGAGAACTGATGCCCTCCCACAGTGGTCATGGGGGGACTGAGCTGCCACTGCTGGGATGCTGCCTGTCAGCTGTGGAGGCAGCAGAAATTTCAGGCAGCATGTGTTCCACCTGGATGTTTTGGGTTTGGAAGACCCCAACCCAAAAGTCTGGCATGATAAAACACCTGTCATATATAGATGTACTCCAAGCAGGGATTGAATGGGAGAAATGTGGCCTCACTTCTGCATTAGTAACACCGCCACACGTTCTGACTGGGTTGTAGGTTTGTTTTCACATTAAAATTTATCTTTGTTCTCAATGAAAGTTAAAGAGAAGAGGATTGGGGTTTTCAAGTGTTTAGGCCTACCTACCCTATTGTATTTTGTTTCTAAGCAGTAAACACTGCTTGATCAACTGTTCCTGACTGCTGCCACCTCCTCATCTTTTGTTGCTAACACCTGTCAGCTCAGCCAAAATCTGTCAGCAGAAGTCCAAGTGCACTTCCTGACTTGCCAGCCCACCCAAAACATCCTAGCCATCCCAGCTGGCTTTCCTCAACTTTCACACAGTGCTTACTGGATCAGATAAAACTTTTTCTATTGATGACAAGGTGTCTATGTCTATATGGGTCATCTGTGCCCACCTTAAAATTATTAGGAAAAACCCCTAAAGCCATGTTGGCCACTGGGGGAAAAGGTGTTTCTTGATAATTCCAGGAACAGTCTAGCATTGCAGCAGTCCCCATTTGGAAGAGATGTGGATGGTCAAAATTGTGACCCCAGCACAGGGTTGTTAACAGTGTCTGTCATCACCCCTTCCCACTCCCTGCCAGCAGAGACAAGTCAGGAGGGCTCTCAACCCCCAAATGGAATGTGTCCCACTTGCACTTGTAAAACTTTTTTGATGTTATAACTGTTTCTGTGTGGATCCTTTCACCTTCTTCAATGTGTGCGGTGTTTTAGCAGATGCATTTGCATGTTACAAACCACTTTTGCATATGGAACCAAGCAGCACACAATAAAACAGATCTGTTGAGCAGACCCTGGTACCACTAGAGTCCAAGGCAGCTTTGGAGAGAGACCAAGAATACCTCAGTGATAAATCTCTTGTCAAAGGATTTGCAGCCACCTGTAAGAAAATCAGTGATAGCCATACATTTGTGATTGATTTCTGGGCTGAAATACAGAGAGCAAAGACTTGGTTCAAGGGACCATGATGTTTACAGTTGTTGGCTACATACTGAAAAACAAGCCTATTTGGTCAGTCATTAACCAGAAAGAAGAAAGCAGAAGATGGTTCATTCAAGAGGCAGTTTGTGCTCGCTGAGTTGAAACAAATGCCTTTATTTAATTTTGTGAAGTAATTTTCCAAGTAATTAGTTTCATCCTTACCCCTTGTAGCTGTGATATGCTGACAAATATTTTTCCACAGCCAAGGAAATTGCAAATGGCTTTTCCATAAAAACTCAGCTGGTCTTCTGGAAATTTTGTTTTGAGAAGAGATGGCAGTTAAGTGAAATGGGTTTCCCCAACCCTTTTTTCCAGCTTTAGCTTGGTTGGACCACTGCTGGAGACCAGAGGTTTGGTCATTGTGGTTTTAAGAATCTCTGCAGACTTGAGCTTGTGGGATAATGAGTCAGTTTAAAATGCTTGCACCCATCAGAACTACCTACTGCTATTCTTGTCAGAACTTTGAGATGTGGGAAAATATTTGGGGTTTTTCAACCTGAGTGTAACTCCTGCACTGAATAAGGTCTTGGAGACTGAAGCACTTGAACATACTCATAGACCCAAGTCTTATTAGTCAAAATTTAGAGTCAAGGCTCCAAGAAACATTTATTTCTAAGAAACCTGATTATGGAGCTTTGGAAACCAGGGACTCTGGGTTTCCAAAGCCAAGTGGCAAGGGAGGCCACTTGCTGTCCTCTTGGTTACAGTCTCTCGATCAGAGGCATTCTTAAAGGTAGCCTTGTGTTGAAGTGTTGTCTTGGATCAGGGCTGAGGAAAACACAAAGGAAAGAACATTTTTATTACTGAAGACCATTGCAGGATCTGTTGTGGGGAAGCTGCTTTCACTGAGAAATATGTGTTGTATGAAAATCATGATTATGGCATGGAAAATGTTATTTCCTGCATGCCAAGTGCTGGTGCCACCTAAGGGATAGTGGCCTTGTCACAGGCAGTCTTGTTCAATATTGATTGTCTATTAGCTGAGGCTTCCTATTGATCTCACATATCTGTCTTTTAAAGATTAGATGTGAGCAACTTTCAGTGGAGAAGAGAGCAGAAAAGAATTGCTGGTTCCAGCACTAGCAGCATTTCTCTGTGCAAATTTTAATGTCCATGATTCTAGGAAACTCTTAGTGCTTCAACTCTGCCTCACCTAGAGACTGGAAAAGACATGACCTGTGAGGGGTTTGCAGGATTCGTCTTACTTTTTTTTTTTTTTAAGGAGAAAAATTCACAAACAAGACAGTCTCTATTTCTTAATTTTTTACCAATGTGAGAAACAGTCAAAGACAAACATCTTGATCTCTTCCTGATGTTTGTGGTGGGGAGTTCAAGGAGCAAATCCAGCCCCATGTCAGCAAATCCTGCAGGGGTGGGCAGCTGCTAGTAGCCAGCCAGAATGGATTTGTTCCAATGGCATGATGAGAGGAGGTAGCCTGGACAGTGAGGTTTGGGGTCCTTGCTGAGGACCCCCTCCTGCACAGCTTGGCTGTGGATGTGTCCCCCACCTCATTCCCCAGCCTTCCCCTCTGGCCACACTAACTGCAACCACTGAGTTACCCATTCCCACGTTCCTCCATGCCTGGGGATCTGCAATTAGACAATGATGGCTCTGTAAGGGTGATGAAGATCTATTTTGGGGAAGCAGGTCAGATTTGAGTGTGAGTGTGTTGGATCTCTGTGTGTGTCTGCCACAGCAGAGCCCACGGATGGGCTGACATTTCGATGCATCCTGTTTACACTGCAGCCCAGACAGCAGGAGAAGTATTTTTAAACAAAAATGCAGATTGCATTGTAATCACCCCATGTTAAGGAAACAAACATTTTTGCCACAATGCAAAACCAAACATTTGCTCAAGATTTAGGATTCCTTTCCCTTAAGCTATCTGCAAAACATAAACTCTGACTTTTTCTCTTTTCTTCCATTGATTTCCTCACCACTGTCCTGTGATACATTAAATGGAGAAATGTTTGCCATAGGTAACAGTTCCACATTTTTGCATTTCATAGCATGCCAGGAATTTGGTTGCTGAGCATTTTGTGTTTTGAAATGTCAGGCGTGTCTGTCTGAATCAACTGACTGCAGTTTGCACTGCGAGCAATGCCTGTATTTTGACAACATCTTTACACCGAAAGAGAGGGGGGAAAAAAAGCAACAGAAAAGCACAGGCTAAAAATTACCCTGGTTGCTAAAAATACTGAGGACAGGAATAGAGAATTCACCACGCTGTTTTTCATACTCACGTGTGCTTTGAGTTTATTACAGGATTAGATCTGCCAAACTATGCCAAAGGCTGCGGTTGAGTTTCTATTATAAGTCTGCTTTTTTGGCTTCTCCCCCAGACTGTGAAAGGCTTCATATAAGGATGCAAGTTCCATAGGTAGGAAGCCTTTAGGATGAAGGGGTAGATATAAAGGAGTTGCTTCGCATTCTCCAGCAAATTTTGAAGTAGGGTGTCTGGAGCAGCCTGGGTATTGGGAGTATCACTCCCTGGTGTGTGCTCTCCTGGTGGCCATTGAAATGGGGAGCAGCTGCTGTTGGCCAGCTTGGCTTGGAAGGAGCTTGTTGTCACTGCAATGAAGGGTGGGTTTTACCTGTCCCACATTACAGCCCTCACTGTGCAGAACCACGATGGCAGAAACACTTGTCTGAAAACTGGGCTTATTCCTAGCAAAACTTTTTGTCCTACCTGTGTCCTCCTAATGCTGGGGAAGAGGGTTGAGAGGCAGGTGGTACAAAAGAGCCTTTTGTAGAATACACTTAATGGGGAATAGAAGTTAATGACAGCATTAGCATTTAACCAAAATCATATAGCAAAACCCCCACCCAATCCATTGGTGATTTTTCATGTGATAGGAATTTGAAAGAATAAAAGGTTCAAGATGCCTTCCAAGCAGGGATCCCCTTGAAGTACTGCATTGGGCTGATGCTGCCTCATCATACATTCCTGCTTTCCCTTCTTTTTTAATTGTGTCATGTGTTTTTACTCTTCAACATGCAGAATACATTATTTTGAAGAGCTCAATCTATAAAAAGCAACAAGTAAGTTGGGGTCTTGACTCAGCTGGGAGCGGCTCTGCCACTCTGAGTTATCAAGCTCCATTTGCAGAGTGTGTGCTGGGAAGGAGCAATACCTGAGGGGACTAACCCAGATAATTTGAACAGCACCAGCTCTTTTGCTTCTAGCAACAAGGAATGGCTGCTGCAGGTCATTAGTGTAAAGAATCGAGCAGGCAGACAGGTCCCAAAGCTGCACACAGATGCCAGCTTTTCACCTGTGCTGGCACCATTGTGTCTCTTGGTCAGGCCACGTCTGCTACGCATGACAGAGTCGAAACACCTTGCAGCTGGCAGTAATGATAATAAGGCTAATAAATAGACTGGTTGCTTGTGAAATGATAATTTGTTCCAAAACAGTCCTTATTAATAGCCCACGGATGGCAGTGGCCACCGGGGGCCTCAGCTATACAAACTGCTACAAGAATTTGCTCTGCAGCTGATGGGGAGGCACAACTGCTGCTGGTTTAGTCCTAGCTGAAATGCGTGTGGAAATGGGGAAATGCTTCTTTGGGGAAATCCATTTCCAGTCAAAACATCTATTTGTTTGCCTTGAATATTTCATAACATGGTTACAAAATATGCAGGAAGAATATTGACCCCTAGAGTACAATATGGCTGACTTCATGAGACTTACTTCCTTCACAAACTTGGCCTGCTTTATTTCTTAATGACATTTTTTAGCTAATTAAAACCCTCCCATGCAGATAGCTTGCTTCCCAAGCAAGAAGAAAAAAAAAAGGAAAGAAAATTCCTTGAAGCCTCCCCCAAAGGTCAAGCAATGCCACAAGCTGTGATGAATGTGTCCATTTATCACCTCGGGTGTGAGGCTATCCAGAGCTGTGACATTTCCCTGGTAGAAGTCAATAGCAAGTCCTCAGTTTGTAGCATGGTGTGAAATTTGCTTGCTTTTATTTTTCCTTCTCCCATTGCTGTTTAAATGATGTGATGGTCTGTAGCAACCCCCATCTCTGTACCAGTGATACCAGTTGGTCTCAGGCATGCAGGGAGCTGCAGAACCGTCCCAAGACCTGCTCTAGCTGGGAGATGATGGGACTGAGGGACCAGCTCCTGGGAGAGAGCAGATCCAAGTCTGCAAGAACCATTATCTGCCTAAGCTGCATATTAGCAACAGTACAGAGCCAGGCCTGCTGTCTTTGTACTCAACCCTCCTTTTCCTCCAGCGCAGAGATGCCAGTCTGAGTCTGTGCCTGCTGGCTTCCCGCTCACCCAGAGCAGTTGTGTGCTGGGATGTGAGGGCTGGATGCACCTGCAGCGGACTTTGGCTTATTTGACCCAGGTGTCTGGGAAGGAAGCCAAACCAGAAGCTGCCTTCATGTTTGCATCAAAACTGGTCTGGCTCCATCTGGGGTGGCCCAGACCAATTCTAAGCCCTTGTGACAGGGACACTGTTGGGGGGACCAGACCTCCTCTGAAATAAAACCTTTAAACTGCTTATAGTGCAAGGACACCAGCTGCTTTGGTCCACTGATCCATTCCTAGCATGCTGAACGATTGCTAATTATAGCCAGGAGGCAGACCTTTCCCCTGCCCTGCTGAGCCATGCTGGCCTCCCAGCGAGCTGCAGGGAAGTTTTACCCCTATCTGTTACCATCAAGTGCCAGGACTTCATCCTAGCACACAGCTGCCTCTGGCTGCTCTCTGCCAGCAAGGGCCTGTTACATTTAAAGTTCTAGTTGCCAAGTTTTGGTTTCAGAAGCAAAGGCTGAAGCTGTGGTGTCCTCCTACACACCCTGCTTCTTCCTGGCTTGTGGCTTTAGGGATGTCTGAAGAGGATCACAGGGAAGCAATGGCAGAAAATGAGACCATGTATCCCCACCAGCCCTGGTGAAGGAGAGGGAAGAGGGGAAATTCAGTGGCAAGTGAGTCATGTGGAAGCTAATCCAGAGCTGTTTCACTGCCCTCCCCCCTTCTCTGTACTCTCGGTGACTTTTTTGGGGGATGTTAAAAGATACAAGCTCTTCTATAGCTGAAGTCAAACTGTCTGCCAATAATAGACATGTTCTTTCCCTTTACTTCACCCACGCAGGTTGATCTGTGTTTTTTATTAAAATTTTATGGAAGGCACTGCAAACTTATAATGATTGAAAAAATAAATAAATAAAACTGTTCCTTATGTTGTTGTTGTTATATTTGGGAGTTTATTTGGCTCAACTGTATTTTTGGCTTGGCTTAGAAATTTCATGCTTGCCTGGTCTGCTTTTGTTGGCCTTTCTGTGAATACATGCTTTGTAGATAGGGAGAAAAAATAATAACAAAATGTAGTTTTCCCTAAGGGTTCTGAACCAGGTGGAAGAGCCTGTGTTTTGTTCCTAGCAGTGAGAAGTGGGTTAGCTGCTGCAGCGAGCTGGCAGGAGGCAGTATCTTTATTTTCCCTTTCTTCTGTGGCTGCTGCCTGTGCCACAGGTGTAGAGAGCTGCTTTGGGACACACAGCATTCAGAGGGGTATGAGAGGTGCCTAGGCAGGGAGGACAGGAATGAGAGAAACTGGGGAATGAGGATAGGCAGGTGAAGCAAAAGGGAAGGAGATGTGGGTAGGAGGATAAAAAAAGAAAAAAAAATGGGGAAGGTGGAGCTGCATACTATGCTTCTAAGGTGAGGCTAATGGAGGTGCCAAGTAGACAAATATATGCAGAGAACTACATATAGACACACCTGCAGATGCATACAGATAAAAATACCTCTTAGAAGTTTATAAATGATTTGAGCAAAATCTAGCTCTGATGTGTGTGCATCATCTAAGAACAATTGACTTCTGAATTTGCTACCCTTCACTGCTCATATCAGTACTGATCTATAAACCCAGCACAACAGATCCATTGTTCTCTAAATAGACTCTTATTTTGAGTCTGCATAAGGTCTGCAAAAATCAGGAGGCAAAATGTAATGTATGTTAAGTGAATTGTATAGAAAGAGAGGTAAATGGTGTCCTCCAGGGCATGTGCTGGAGGAAACTTGACACTTCCAACCCTGGACATTCTGAGGATGAGGTTCCTAATTGCAATGACCACTTTGTGAGGAAAGGACCTGTTGGGATATTAGCTGGGCATTATTTTAGTCTTCCCTGCTGAAGTCTGTTCTCTAGCAGCACACCTTGTTCACCTGAGTATCCCTAGTACCCTTGAATTAGAGAAATTAAAATCACTGGGGGAGAAAAATAGCAAAAAAGGAAAAAAGGAAGTGCTAGCCAGGCTGAAGTCACACTCTTCAGATATTCTGTGGTGTTTGCTGACAAGGAGTTATGTTAGAAAAAGGTGAAACAAGGAACCCCGACACTGGTGTGGGGCACAGACTCTGCAGAGGGCTCTACAGTAGAGGCAAAGGCATCCCTCATGGGATGGGCATGCTACAGCTGGCATCCATTCATAATCAACTGCCAGTTCAGCAGGATTTCAGTCCTTTTCATAGGATCTGAGGAAACTCCCAAGCCACTACTAAATTACCCCTTAAACATTCAAAGGTTTACTATTTATTGCATGTGTCACAGTAGGATGCCGGAACAGCGCCAGGGCCCTCAGCAAGCAGAAAAAAAAGATGGCTTGTACCTTATATCAGGATCTTATCTGGGGGTAAAAATTGATTGGTATATGCAATGTCACCTGCAGAGAGCTATGAATGCCCTGAGAAATTTAATCCAGTGAGTGCAGATTAAATGCTATAGGAAATGGAAAAATTTTCCATAAGTTTTCTTCAAGTACTGCGTTCTGGAGTATAGAAATTATGTGTCTTGGGGACTTTGTGGATTCTTGGTTCTGGACAAATGGTTTCACAGCAGTTCCTGAAGCAAGGACTGGGCCTCAGGGCATGCATCAAGATCCCCTATGGAGAGGGAAGTCAGTGTGGAGGTAGAGGTATCATCTGCAGTGGGGTTCGCACTAAAAATTGCATTGGTTTTGCTTTGTCAGCTTTCTTTCTTTGCAAAGAAACACTCAGATTGAGGACATTCTGTTTTGTTTTGTTACAAATCTGAGCTCTGATTCAATACCCACTTCTGTAGAGAAGGAACCCAGTGCTTGTCTGATGCCTTTATCTCTTTACCAGCTGAAGGCAGCAGTAAAACATTGAAATTAGACTGGAAATCACAAGGTACTCCTGACCCAGCAGCTGCCTCTTTATCACAAGAAAATATATAAGAGTTTCAAATAAATATGAAAGACCCTAGTCTCTCTAATCCTGTACTTTAAGACTTTAAATGTATTTTTAAAAAATTCTTTTTAATGCCTGTCCGACTCAATCTATCCCCCTGTTTTTGTTTTTTGGCCATGGGTCAGAATTTTCCTTCTGGCTTGAAAGACTGATGTCAAAAACTGGCCTGCAGCCAGGTAATCAGGTCAGCAAGGCAAAATTCAATCAAGTGTTTTTTCGGCCAGTGTCACTGTGACCTGGACAGACCCTGGAGCCACAGCTGCCTGGCAGCCCTTGTCCCCTGATAAGCTCATCTGCACACCCTTATCAGCACCTGTTTAACTCTTTACATCTTGCTGTGTTCATCTTGGGGATGGGCTTGCCTTGCTCTCCTTGTGCCCACACCAGTGGCTGGCTACCAGCGTGGTGCCCATTTTTGTGCCGCCCTACCCCGGTGTGAGTGCCTGCCAACAGGAATAAGGATGGGGTACTCACTGCTGTTTTTTGGGGTAGTTCCTGGCTCTCAGGTGCTCTGTCTTATGGGCTATCTCTCTATCCTTGCAGTCCTTGTGAATTGATGGGGTCAGTACCATGAGGTGACAGAGCTTGATGTGGCTTTGCATAAAGGGCTGCTTCTTTTTCTTCATTTTAAACCTGCCACCTTCACTTAATATCCAGAAAATAAAAGGTAGCAAAGGGGCTGCAAGGGTCCTGTGGCTCAACAGGTTTCAAAGCAATGCTTTCTTCTACTGTCAGTGACCAAGTTTTGCTCTCCAGGCTGGCCCTGTTGGGAAAATGAGCTTCTCCTGGTAGTGTTTAATCCAAAGCCACAGCTGAAAGATGAGACAAGTCGATTTTCCGCTGGGTGCGTCTTAATATTTCATTGCCAGCACTGCACAAGCAGCACTTCCCCTCCATTATAAAATGGCATAAGAAGGATGCAGAATCCCAGAAACAGGCATTGTTAATTTACATTTTACAAGTGTTGTTTGTCAAATACAACCATTGTAATTGCTTGCTTTCCGTTTCTAAAATGTGCTAGCAATAAACTGGAAAAAAATAATGGGATACATGTATTTGGCAAGCTCTTTTCAGGGTTTTATATCAGTCCACTGCTGGATTCAATTACAGACAATTTGAATTTTTCATGCAGTGTCTTTCTTCTTAAAAATGTCTCCTTTCAATCAAAACCCTCAAAATAATTTGTGAAAATGCTCAAGTTGTTTTAAGTTTTCTTCCAAAATTTTTCCTGGAGCGTGAAATCGGATTTTTGTGTTAGGTGGAAAATGTTGTTGTTCTTGAAATAAAACTTCTCCAGCAATTCTGTGTAAATGGGTATGTACTGAGCCAGAGCAAAACAGAATTATTTTTTTTTTACATCCTTCTCCTCTGATGCTTTGGGATAAAATTGCCAGTCTATATCCAACTGCCCTGTTCTTTGCAGCTTGAGCACTGTCCAGGCACATACTTCCCCAAATTAATTCCTATGGCACCCAGCAGTGACAATAGAAAACCAGGAACCTGTGACTGTAGGACAGCTTCTTTAGGGTTTCAGGATCTTTCACTTACCAAAAACCCCAGTGGCTGCTGGGATTCTCAAAAGTATTATAGCCTCTTTTACTGAAATCGATGATACCACTGGAATTGTGCACTGGACCACATGGCTGTTTATCCCAATTCCCTGAGTGTGGCTTGGAGGACATCAGAAGCATTGCAATCTGCTTATCCTTCTGTTTTCCCTTCTTGGGCAGATTTTAAGTTCTTTTCCTAAAAACTGTGTTTCAAGTGAATGAAGCAGTTGTCGCTCATCCTAATTGATTTTAGCTGAAGTTAACAGTGCTAATTATCTCTTACACCTCCTTCCTATTTTTATCCTCTGCTGCTGAAAACAGAGGAGAAGGCATTGGATGAAAATCCTGCAACATGGTGAATTTCTGTCTCATGCAACCAGGGGATTAATAGTATGTGGTGCTATTAACTGCAAATCTCGGTCCCCAGGCTGGCTCCACTTCAGCACATGATTGAATGTTCCCTCTTTCTGCTCACTATTTTCTGTCTAATGCCACCCCACACGTTGCTGATCCTCTTTTGTACTGGGGCTGTCAGCTGTGGCCAGCGAGCTGCAGGGTGGGGAATGCAGTGAGGGTGCTTCACCCTGCCCCCGCAGGGCCTGTGCCAGGGCGTCTCTCCAGCTCTGGGCACACAGCACAGCTGCTCTTGCCACTTGCCTTGGTAGCCCCTCCATGCAGGTGTGCCCCACAAGGCTGTACTGCTGTGAAAGCCTGTGCTTCAAGCTGACGCATTCCTGCTTTACCTTTTTCCTGTCACTGGCAGGTTATATTTTTAAAGGTCACAGAGGCACAGAGTGAAATACGAGCATCCTGCCTGTTGCAGCTCTGGGCAGGAGACCTGTAATTTCTCTCTGGGGAAGGGGAGGAGAGGGGAGAGTTGCAAACTTCCCTTGTAGAAGGGGAACCGCCTGGGAGAGAAAATGCAGTGAAAAGAGAAGAAAAATAGCATAGCAGGATTGCAAAATATAGCAGTGCTGCAGAGACGGTCAGTTCTTGTTCAGCCTTCATTTGCTGATTGATGTCACTAGTGCTTCCCAATGGGATATTTCAGTTTCCTACAGCTCTCCCTGCTCATATGCCATGTGTTTCTTCACAATTTATCTTCACAGATGTGGACATAGAGGCAGTAAAAGGTGAAATGCCTTTGCTGAAGTCACGGAGCAGATGTAGGAATTTGGAACAGGTGTTTTCCCTGATACTTTCTCCTTTTAAGCAGGACAAGGCAATGAATTTTGACCAGGATCCTCTAGATGATTTTAGTGGGACCAACTACAGCTCTGTTAGATTCTTCTTGCTTCCATTGTGCAGCTTTCTGAGACATTGAAAGAAAGGGTAAGAATAAGGACAGTCCCACAGGCACATAAAGAACTAAGCACCTGGAAAATGCAACCTTGGGCCAAATGTTGCAGGGCTTACTGCTCCCTCCTGAGCCTCATGCCAGGTAAGACACAGGATGCTATGTAGTACATAGGGACTCTGGGCATGAGACACATCCAGCATACATCAAAATATTCCAATGAACAGATTTGGAGGAAAAATCTTTAAGTTTGCAGGCTCACAACAGCAGCAGTTTGCCATGTCACAGGCTTGGTCCTTTAATTTGGTCTCCAGTAATTCTGGAAGAGTGTTTCAAGGAGTAAAATACCTGGGGAGAAGGATCACTCCATCAGTTCAAAGGGGATAGCCCATAAACCATGGGCTGCTCTGAAACACATAAAATGAGTGTTCTTTCACAGGAATAGGAGTAAAATGTCTATCATTAAAATTAAGAATATTTAATAGAAGTGGCAAAACTTACTCAGAGAGATGAGCCCTTGATGTAATTCTTCCCTGAGGCTGCCCCTCAGTTTTCTTTGTTTTGATGTATGTGATGTTTTTGGTGGCATTTTCTTTTTAATTCAAAGCTGACACACATTTTGGGCCACCAGCAAAACTATGATGAAAAGAAGGACAACATGAAGAAACCCTGTTTCAAACTGACCTTTCTTGGCAGAGATTTGGAGTGACAGAGGCTCTAAGAACTGACCCTGTGACTTTGACCAGCTAACCTAAATGGCTTGAAACTAGACTTTGTGCACCAGTTAGGGGAGTAAACTTCAGTGCAGCAAAGCCAGCAGGTACTCTTCAGTTCTGATGTCAAAGCAGCATTCAGGCATCTCATTAAGCACTGGAATATTTTTTGTGTAGTTTCTATCAGATGTAAGGGAATTTTTAAAATCTAGTTCACAGATACATAGGGAAGTACTCAGGACATTAAACTTTAAAAATATTAGGGTAGCTTTCTTGTCCTGTATCCCTTGTGACTACAAAAATGTGCATGGGAGAGCAGGAAGAGAGTTGAAATAGGCACCCAGGGCTGTGAGGTTGGTCCCACAGTATCTGTTCCACAGTGTTGACATCAATGACCAAATTACTTTCCCCTTTCTTGTCTGGCTCCTAGTAGACTAATATCTGCCTTGAGAGGTCACTTGATGTGGCTTCATAGAAAAAAGGGCTGTAAGGACATCAGCAGTGTAGAGGTTTCCACCTTTTGACATATTTCTGACTCTGGTTCTTGGAGTTGCAGGAGGGAGAAATGCATGGTTGGAAATCTTGACCAACACATTTCTCTGGGCTATCTTTCATCCCCTCATGCTACACCCTGAGGTTAAGGTCTGAGATTCCACAGTTTGTTGATCAGGTTCTCTAAAACAGTGTAAGCTGTAAAGAGTTTAAAAAAGGAGAGAATCTGCCTGCAAAGATTTATTTCCTTTTGTCCCTATGTTAAACATTTTCCCTTTCAGCCACTTTCACTGGACTACCAGGGCCAAACAAAAAGAATAGGAACACTGCAGGGAAATAACTGGCAATAGTTTGTGCTTGCATGTGCTGAGCTTAAGAAGTGGTGACTTTCCATCATGGACCTGCTGGCTCTTTCAGTTGGACTCAGAAACTCATGTAAAGCTCAAAGAAAAGTGCATGTCTGGAAGATATAAAACAAGCTGTAGAAAAATAGGAGTGAGGTGGAAGATACCCAGCTCTCTATATTTAGAAGTCAGAGTATGTGTGCTCCCCCAGCAGCTGTGAGAAATAATATTATATGGGAAGAAACCTGGCCTAATGGGTTCCAGCCTGCCTGTGGTGGCACCACACTTTTGAACAGCTATGGTATGAATTACAGCAGCTCCAAAATTTCATCTGTAACCCAGGGACCAGCTGGAAATTAGCAGGATGTACTGAAAATGTACAGCCATACATTACCAAACCCTAGTCACAGAGGAATGGCTCTGGGATGGAGGGGTAAAGGAATTAAAAAGACTCACGGAGCAGATCACCGATGGCAAAAAGGCATCACATTTTATAACTCTCTGTAAATAAGAATCTTTTACAACATGATAAATTGTATTTGACTAGGATCCTTGGGGCTAAAGCAGCATCAGGAGCCCTTGGGCCTGCATAAGGATAAAGGTTTCTGCAGGATTTAGCCATCAGAGCACCATGGGTCATTAGAAAAGCCACCGTAGGTCTTTAAATATAGTGGAGCACAAATGTTGTATGGGTTAAAATTAAAAGGTATGCTTTTATCTTGAAAAGGGTAAGCCCTGGAGAAATGAACTGTGTGATAAGGGAGGAATTTAAGACAGTCAGTGCTGGGAAGAGACCTGGAGAGGAGAATTTCCTACCTGCCTAAATGAAACTTTACACACTGACATCGGCCCAGGTAGACCCATATTTCAGGCAAGTGTTAGAGCGCAGATCTCCCTTTTAACTTCAATTTCTTTCATCAGAAACACAAGGCTCTAACAAAATATTTTTGGAGAAAAAGATTTCTGGCATGGAAGAACTGAAGCAAAATTACTTCAATCTTTTATGCCCTCTATTTCTAAAAATATAGATGACTAACCGAAATAATAAAATATTCACATAGTCAGGAATCCATGTTTACAGTTAATGCTGAATTACATCCAAAGACATTTTAAAATGGGAATTTAATGTGTATCTTTGAACAGAATGAGAATTTTTTCTCCGTTCACTCCTCAGAGGAGGAGCTTCGGGAAATCATTTTGGAAAGCCCATCATTGGCAGCCTTGCCAAAAGCCACCATGCAATCCTGGGCAGCACATCCCTCTGTGTCTGCAGAGCACTTCCCCTGACAGGAGCTGGCTGCCTCCTGCGATGGTGCTGTACCATACCAGTGATTTTGGCAGCATGCTCATTTCCTGCTATCCAGGAACATAAAATAGCATTTTTCCTTTTTTTCATAGATGAGAAGGGTTTTGTGCCAGGGGCTCACCAGAGGAGAGATTGGGAGAAGAAGCAGGTCTGAGGTCCCTCTCCATCCTGTGTGGCCCTAGGGCTGGTGTGAGATGGGAAGGGCTGTGCTGCTGAAGTGTCCCAAGCAGAGGGATGAGTACAGCTGGCTCTCTGGAAGCAAGTTCCATTTTGGAGCAGAAAACACTGACCTGGTCTTGAAAAGCCTGGGATTTGACATCCACTTCTGTCCCTGACTAGCTGAACATCCTTAAGCAAGATGTTTCGGTTCCCCACAACTCAGTTTTCCACATGAAAAACCCATCTGCCTGAGTTTTGCATTCCCTTGTCAGGGTGAAGAACTGCTCAGAAAGTACATGTGACTTTAGAGCAGGTAGGCAGGCAGCACTGCCATGGGTCAGCACACCTTGTGGGAGCAAGCTGGCCCAGGACTGCAGATATTGATAAGCAATAGTCTCAGGAGGACTCTAAAAAATGACATTAATAAAAGGAAAAAAAGGAGTGGGTCTTCTGTGGTGAAAGCATGGTGTCATTCACTGCAGTTTCCCAAAATTCTGGTACTGGAAGTAGATATTGAGGAACACAAAGCTTTACAAACTGCAAACAACTGTATGCTTTTTGAAGAGGTTTGCAAATCTACCCACCTTTCAAAACACTACATTAGGGTTTCTAGCGTGGTCCATTAATCTAGATTGAAAATGTGCTCTAGCTAGGGAGCAGATGATGATCCAAGGATGAAGTAATCTTCCCTCTTCCTTCTGACTGCCAATATATTTTCTACAAGGCACAGCCTGCTAGGGACTGTCGGAACCCAGGATGTCGCTCTGACTGTCCTGGATGGCTCGAGCCCCTGGCAGGGGGCTCTGAAACCCTGGCATGCAGCCAAAGGCACCTGTGACTTTGATTTTGACCCATGGAGCAATTTACCAACTTTGTATGAAGAATTAAAGGTCACAGAAGTTTAAATAGCATAATAGTAGTAGTTATAGGGTGAATTTTGGGGATTTTTACTATAGGGGTCTAGGAGGCAAGATGGAGGGATTTGGGCATTGTCCTTTTCTTCTTTCTTCTTCTTCCTAGCCTCCATCTTCTTGGTGATGGTGGCGCTTTGGGATAGGTTTAGGGTAGAAAGTCACTGTCTAACATAGGTGATAGGTGTTGGAGCATAACTGTAAATATCAAATACGTAGTGTGTAGTGTAAAAGACAACGCCGGCCCTGGGGGAGGGCAGTAGGTGTGGGGAGTGTGCCTCAGACAGACCTGCTGAACAGACCTCAGCAGGCCAGACAGAAAATGTTTTAGATAAGAAATAATAAACAACCTTG
>VYZP01020492.1:0-7500 GCA_013400635.1 Hypocryptadius cinnamomeus
ATCCCGGAGGTTCCTCCCTGCTGCCCGCCCGGACGGGCTTCCCCGCGCCCCCGCCCGCCCGGCCCGCCGCGCCCCGGCGCCGCCGGGGAAACTCACCGCCGCGCCGCGCATCCCGCCGCGGCTACAACTTTCCATCCCGGGCGGCAGCCGGCGGCGGCAGCGAGCCCCTCCGCCGCTGGAAGTGGGCGGGGGAGGAAATACGAGGAGGAGGCGCGTCGTGCTCTCCGCTGCGGCGCCCCTTTTTTGGCCCGGGACGCGGGTTTTGCCGGTGGGGGCTGTGCTGCCGTGGTTGGTTTCCTGCATCAGCTGCGGGGGTGTGTGTGCACAGCACACACGTGTGTCTGTCTGTGTGTGTGTGCGCTCTCCGTGCCGGGTCACCCTGCCGGGCCAAGGGCTGCCCTCCCTTCTCCCAAGCCACAGGCAAGGGAGCGCTGGGCCACCCTCCAAAAGGCGAGGGGGCCCGGACTGGGCTTTGGGTACCGAGGAGGGGAATTTGGCTTTTTTTTCTTTCTTTCTTTTTTTTTTTTTTTTTTTTTTTTGGTCACCCAAACTCCCCGACAAAGCGGTGTTGGCAACTTTTCATTACCACTCGGGTTTTCGATCGGGTTTTGCTTTTGAAGCCAGTACGTGATGTCTTTAGCAAACAAACGCAAATAAATATTTCTTGCATCATCTCCGTGTCCTCCCTCCTCCAGTGCCTGCACTCCCCTGGCAGTCTGCGTGCTCAGCTGTGAGCACCTTGGCCCTGCTACGTCCTTCCCTTTGGAGTTCAGTGTCCAGACCAGATGCTGCCTTAAGCAAACAGGACCACCATTCTCAGAGTTCTCAAGGTTTTTACAGAGAGTTCTTTCAACCTACATTTAATCATGTTTGTTAGACAGATGAGTATTTTAATCCCCATTTCACAGGGGAGAAACCAAGGCAGGAAGATGCAGAGGAGCTCACTGCATAGCTGTGGACTGACATGACACCACTTCTGCCTGAGATTTTGGCCACAGGCGCTGTCTCTGGGCTATTTTTCCTCTTGCGTTCACTTAAATTATACCTTGAGAACACTTCCAGCTTACAGTGGTGGCAGGTTCTCTGCTGTGGGTAACCTGTCCTATGTCCTGCCCAGAGGCAACACGGGAGGCAAATGTAAGTGAAATCCCTGGCTAGTTTGCAGCTGGTGGTTAGGGCAAGAGATAGCATTCATCGCTGAACTGGAGATTCATGGAAAAATCAGACCCTCAAAGAGTATCTTCAGGAGAAATGTGTTCTGCTGCTCCTAATGGACAAGCAAATGATGGTTATTGTTAGAGACAGTGCTTGTCTTCTCCCTTGTCTGTCCCCCCTTCCCACGCCTTGTTCTCCCTTTATCTGGCTTTTAGAGCTGGGACTCTGACTTGCTAAAGAACAGAATTGCTGTTATCCTAAACACATCAGCATGAATATGATCCTACAGGTGCCATAAGCTTAAATTAGTGTACCAAGTCTGACCAGTCACAAACCCAGGACCATGCGACCTCTGAAGCTAGGTCTGAACCTCGACTTGTTCTGCTCAGCTGTCCCTTAAAGTCTGTCCTGCAGACCTCTGGGACCCATAGCATCTAGATCCTTCTTTGCTACTCATTGTCTGAAAGCCTCAGATTGTGATCACCAGAGTCATCAAGGAGAAAGCGTCAGATACTGGCCCTTCCTCACAAGAAGCCTTAGGAAGTAGGAGCCATCACAGCTGCTGCTGGTGCCAAAGGGAGTTCTAGGTCACTCATCTTTTCACAAGGACCTGAGTAAGTTCAAAATAGATGCTCCAGCCTGCAAGTTGAAATCAGACCATAGCAAACCCCCTGCAGCCAGCAGGAAAAGTTTCTTCTGCTAGAAGTAGTCAAACTGCCTCCCACCCATCAGTGAAAATCCAGCCCTCTCACCACACCTATGTGCACAAGAATATAAATAAGTGCCCTTCCTCCGCAGACAAGCACAACTGTCTGAACAAGAAAGACTCAATGAGGTGTAAAAGAGGAGACAGGTCCTCAGGGATGTGTATCATATGGTGGCAGCTGATCCTCCCTTGAACATAAAACCAGTCATCGCAAAGTCAGTTTGGGTCAGAGGACAAAACCAAGAACTGAAAGTCTGGCCCCTTGGGGTTATTTCCACGGCCATCTGAAAAAGCAGCCAAAGAGGCAGCTGTGAGCAGGGGACTCTCCGCAGCCTGTTCCCCTCCAGCGAGCACAACTAAGGGCCGAAGGGCTGCCTTGAGCCCAGTTTTCAATGTCGTTCCAGCAGGCTGCCCCCTGGCCAGGTAAAAAATGCAAACCTAAGGGCTTGGAAAAGGCAGCATGCCAAGCTGTTTATCCCGGGCAGACCACTTCATCTTTTTCTGTCTGTTTTTCCATCAGTAAAAAGGAAGTGCTTACCCACTCTGTAAAGTACTTTGGGAAATATACTGTGGATGATTGCTAGTAGGAGGCACAGAGTAATCTTCTCAAACCTGCAAATGAGGGAAATTCTTTAAAACTTTTCAGTGAGATTTAAAATGCCACATCAATATGCACATAGAAAAAAAAAAAAAACCAACACCACCTTCATTGCAGAATTTAGATACTTTTAAAATTTCACCTAAAAGGAGAAATTATTCCTGCAGGATATAGATCCTCTTTAAATGACTGTGTGCATGGCTCAACAGGGAAGACTATTGAGGTTTTCTTCTCTCTAAAACTCTGCTGTATTTTCAGGAGGACACCTATTTTTAAACATCCTCTAGTTTTACTCTTGAAACCTCGTTCAGAAACTGGTTTTCTGTAATGGCTCACAGGTATTTTATGTATAAATATATACACAGACACACATTAGGCTCTCAAGAAACCACGATACATTAGGTAGTCTTGAATAATTCATTGTTAAGCACCCCATGATAAATCTCTAGTTGAACAGTATGTGATTTTGATAGAATTCTTGGGATAAATTGAATGTGAAGCACTGTGGTAAATTTAACTATGCTGAGCGTCAAATGTGAAAACTTTACATTGTACATTACATCCTGACATGCAACTGAGAATCATTACTATTAAGGCTTCGGGGAATTTTCGAGGGAACTTCTGAAGTTCTGAAAAGAAAAAGAACAAGACTGAGTGCTATTCTCTATAGAAGTTGAGATTTTCTCAGAGAAGGGAAATTCCATAAGTAGTCTGTATTGAATTAACATAAAGGTTTCACTAAAAGAACTGCTGTCTATTAGCTTATGCTCTGAGGCTTCTCATTGAGCACTACATATAAAAGTCAGAGGATCTTGGCTTACCTAGTACCAGCGGGTGCTTAGAGCTTTCCTAGAGCTTGCCACTCCTGCAGCGGGGCTGGAGAGATAGGGCAGCAACCGCTGATGTGAGGGGAGGTCATTTTCCCCTTTTCTGTAGCAGTAGCTGTCACCCTAGATACTCACAGCTCTCCCTTGTCAGCAACAGCCAGATGCTTTCCTGGAGGTAGGCAAAGGCAACAGCACAGGGACCTGGTTGTGCACCACTCCTCACAGCCTGCAGCTCCAAACAAGAAGCTGGTCTTCGTTGGGACATTTTGCATGGCAATGTCCTTCATCTCCACCCTTCTCAGGATGTCCTGAAGATGGGTTGCTTTTCATTGTCCCATAAATTGGCTCAGTTTTTTCTGATTTGGAGAAGCTGGCATTAAATAATGCAAACAGTTCCATTGAAGAATTTTGGCACAACCTTCCTTTTTATTTATGCGTACACACTGCAGCTCTGTGTGGGGGTACCTGGTAGTCCTGTGGCTAGGAAAAGGTACAAATCTGTCCAGCTTCAGGTTAGTCATGTGATATAGGGCACAGTTCACTGACAGAGCTTCACCTTTTTTCCAGATATTATTAACCAAACATTTCAATGAACTTCAACATCACTGATACCATATCTATTTATTTATATCATGTTCATCTTAATGATATCAGAGCATCTCAGACAAGAATACCTGTGTTTAAGAGGCCATGCTAAAATCTCTTTTGGTGACTTTTTGTCCTTCTCCCTCTTTGGAAGAGTCCCAGCTGCTGGGGTGCTTCCCCAAGGGTAATCACAGGACAGCTCATGGAGGCAGGGGAAGAAATCCTACTTTAACCCTACTTTTACCACCACAGCCCAACATCAGCCTTCTTTCCTCCCAGCACGTGAGGACTCATGTGGCTGGTCACAGGACAGAGATCAGACAAGAGACCAGCCACAGAGCAAAGCAGCCAATGAGAAGAATATCTTCTGACAGAGTCCCTGTGAGGCGTCCTTCGGCACTTCAAGCCTGCTGAGACCAGTGCCGAGCCCACACCTCATACAGCATCCTCCCTGCAGAGACACCTGATGAGGCCAAGAGACAGGGAATCACCCTCAGCACTTTCCAGGCTGGCCCCACTCCCTGTCTGGCCAAACTATTTATGACAGCATGCCAAAGTCTAAGGAGGAAAACAAAAAATAATTAAAATTGTACTGGTTGAACCACTGTTGCTTTTTTGTCCAAGAGGAAGCCCCAGTGACAGGCAGATGGTGTGGCCCTGCTGACCTGCCCTTAGCAGGATAAGGAGCAGGCTGGACCACTGGCATGTTGTGAATGCCTTGTACTCAGCACACCACACATCCAGCAGAGTTTTGTGGGATGTGACATTAAGCACTTCTAGGAGGGAGATAATTGCCACACAGAATTATGAGATCTGGAATGGAGGATTTGGGAGAAGGCAAAGGCTCATCTGAAATGCGTGGTATGATACCATTTGGGTTATATTAAAGGGCTGAGCCAGCACAGACTCCCCACCTCCTCCCTGAGATGGAGCTCACCCAAGGCCCTGAGCAGAGCCTTGTGTCCAAACATGAGGCAAGTTTGAGCTTGGGCTGGTGCTCTGAAGTTAGTGTAGATGTACCCATGTAAAGCAAGTCCCAGAGCTTTTGGCTTCCCACTGAAAATTGCTTCTGTCTTTTCACAAAGAGCTGTTTCTCTATAGGTCAGCAGGTTCTCCGTTTTCACAGCCCTTTTACTCCCTTCCACCCTGGTATTTTTTCTTCTGAGTTAGACAGGTTTCTGAACTTTTTCATGAAGTTGCTCATATTTTCCACTGCATTTCCTTTCTACCTCACCCCACCAGTTCACTCTGATCTTTCCTTCTCAGTAGCTCTATGTTCTGAACTGTTCATTTAAATATGGTGTGGCTTGCCAGCATTTTTTCCCAAGCCTTTTATTTTATCAGTTAAAGAAACAGGAGACACATGAGGCACTTAACACAAGTGCACCTTGCCAAGATGCCTTCAGTGGTATGCTTTTTCTTTAGGTTTGACCACAAACATTTTAACATATCTGAATGATTAAAAAGCATTCCAACCTAACTTTCTCCCCCAAGTATTTTTGCCATTCAGTGGCCCTCTAGTATTGTTTGCCACAGACATGTGTGGGAGAGATCTTTTAAATATCACTTTTTGAGCATGTTAAGTTAGCTTAGCAGCTCAAAGGTTGCAAGGTTAAAAGGAAATAAGCAAAACAGGGTTATTTTCTGTGGAAATGTTTTTCCTTGCCTCCTTCCCAGTACAGATAAGAAATCCACAAAGGAGAAAATAATCCCCATTCTATTGAAAATTCGCAAATATGTTAAACTTTATTTGATTACTGGAATGTTTGCTTTGTAGGCATATTGCAGATCACTAGGTACAGATCAACAACAAAGCTTCAAGTTCCTTTAGCCTTTATTCCTCAGAACTGTGAAGTGGTATTCAGATAGTACACAGAATATTTGCAGTGGTGCATCACAAACCTCACAGCTCACCTTCCGTAAGCCATGCTCTATCATTTAAAGATGTTCAGTCATCCTTAAATCCAAATGGCTACAACAATAATTAAACATACTTAATTTGCTTTGAATTATCGTGGTTCTATGTAATTTCCCTGTTTATGGGGTATCCTGAACAATCATTTTCTCTAGTTGTGGCCAGTGATTTTATAAATCATTTTACTCTAAGGCGAAAAAGGTCAAGCGCCAATGCTGAGGAGTGTAGAAAATTTTTAAAACACACTGTAGGAAACAAATGCAAATTGAAAACACAGCACTTGCAGTCTTGCAGATGTCCCAAAATTTCACAAGGCCAGCACTGTAAAAGCCATGGATCTCATTTTCCAAAAATCTTATCACAGCAGTATGACTGCATCCTTTACCCATTTTCACACACTGATAAACAATTACCCACGTAGCGTACAAGATAGAGGAAAGACAGACAAAGGAGAACAAATAAGAAACATGGGTCAAGGCTGGCTTCTCACTGCAGTAAGGAGATAAATAATTGGGGTTTGGTTTTTCATGGATTAGCTGATGGCTGCTGCAACATCCAGCCCTGTTTGCCCCTGACCCAAGCTGTTGCTCCAGTCTGGCTTGGCAGCCTCCACACCAACTTCTTCAGCTTCAGCTGCATGTTGCACCCCTTCCAGAAAATTGTGCCATGGCTCCATCACATTCCAGTTGAAGCTCCTTTTCATCAAAAAGGAGTAAGACATTTCACAACTGACTCTATCTTCTGTTTAAACACTTGAAAGGCAACATCAAAACATGTTCTAGGGTGCAGCAGCAGGTCTCAAAGCTGTTTGTCTGTTGGCTTAAGAAGTGGTACAACAGAAACAGCACACTATTTCCTTAAGAGGTGAATCATTCCCCAGCTCTGTCTTTATAGCAAGTGTTAAGACCTTTTTTAAGTCACAAAAATGTGGTCTATATATTATTTTGACCAAACTGTAGAACAACCATTCTGGTGCATTAAATGTGCGCACATTTGTGGATAGTAGAATCTGACACTGATGCACTGTTAAGCTTGCAGATAAGCTCATGGAAACACAAGAAAAAGCAGAAGTTAAGACATTGAATCCTTTACTGGCTTAAATTGTCAAAGTTCCTTCAAGATACTTAGATTATATTATTGCCATAGAAATGCTACAGGAGGAGCAGCCAGTCAACCCATAAAACCCAAAACTGGTACGCATTCACTTCTTAAAAATACTTGGTTTGTCTGCTTGTCCAGAAGAAATCCAGCATGGAGGCCAGGCCAGTTGAGATAAAGAAAACCAAGCCACATGAGGCAGATGCTGGACACAGATAGGAGACAAGCCTGTGAAGAACAGCTCAGCTCCCCAAAGGCTTCAGGCACCAGAGTGCAGTGAGGGGGAAGAGTACATAGCACAGCTGTGAGTCCCTCTATGGAGAGGCATTTCCTTTGCAGAGTAATTTTTCCTGTGCCTATCTTCAGGAAAGAATTTGTGTGTCTGTTAAGTCCCGCTAATGCACTCTCAGAAAACCAGAGCATGTTCTTGGGGGGGCTCTTGTATCAAGTTTTACAGGCATCATTTCAGCATGTGTATTATCCCCTAGGCTTAGTGGGACCATGCATTCCTGGAGTCCCTGATGATCTTCCTGTAGCCTCCACAGTAAACTCAAATGAAAAAGGAAAGTGAATATTACTAAATTGAAACATTACTGAAGACCTCCTCCCCCATCTA
>VYZP01020493.1:1768-30656 GCA_013400635.1 Hypocryptadius cinnamomeus
CCTTGTTCATC
Organism: Hypocryptadius cinnamomeus; assembly: GCA_013400635.1. Classification (NCBI taxonomy): domain Eukaryota; kingdom Metazoa; phylum Chordata; class Aves; order Passeriformes; family Zosteropidae; genus Hypocryptadius; species Hypocryptadius cinnamomeus. The sequence continues at coordinate 1,780 of VYZP01020493.1, forward strand.
TTTGCCAAGGACAAATTTGAAGCTTGGCCTCAAAGCATGCAATCAATGCAATGGTTGAAGAGAAGAATTCTTTGCTCTGCAGTGAAAATACTGTGATTTGGGGGACATCAGGGTTCAAACAGTCTTCTAGGAGTGAATCTGTCAGTCTGAGGGAAACAAAGCTTAAGAGATTAGTAGAAGTGCCTCTTCCCTTCATTTAAGGTATGGTCACCTGATATTTTTGAGAGACCTATAAAATGAGACTATTTCACACATGGAACAGGTAAACTTAAAGAGAGACATTCCTGGAGTGGAGTAAATCACTGGATTAACCACCCATTTTTGAGAAAAGCCATGAGATCCCATTTTTATGAATTAGCTCCAGAGAGCTGACATTTACGAAGTGTGATTTCCCACAACAGGATACCTTCACATGCTTACCTTTAAAGGAAAAAGAATAACTATAAGGTCACTTAATTACTTAGTCAAACATAAAATCCTCATAGGTTTAATTTTTCTACGGCTCCCCCTGATAATCAGCTATTAAAAACATCCATCAGTACCAGATTAGTTCACATTTACCTGTCTGGATTCAGGTGTGGGTCACCCACAAAAGGTAATTTAAGAAAGATTTTGCATGCAGAAATCAAGGGACAGAACCAGTAAGTATTTTATCACGGGATGCTATGCAGGGTTTCAATAGGATTGAGTGGGATTTATTACGGCACGAGCCAAATCCTTCTTACTTTTCTCATGCAAAACACCCATTGAAGCTAGCCAGAGTGCAACTGAGGACATATTGCATCCCTGATTCTCTATTACTCACCTGCCACAGTACTACTGCTCTCCACAGCACCAAGTTTCTGGGAACAGAATGGTTCTTTCTGGGAAGGGACAGGAGTACCTTACAGGCTAGCCTGTTTTAAATATAAAGCAGGTACAGAAGCAAGTCTGAAGAAGACTAAAAGTCATCTTGGACTTGTGACAAGATCCACAGTTTTAAAGAAAAGTATTTCTATGCTAGAAACACTCACAGTGCAAGCTGCTTTGAAGCATATTTAACGCATCCTACATACTTTTAAAAGAAGAATGAAAGCTTACTTTGGCAGGGTTTATGACTCCCAAAAAAAAAAACAAAAAACCACCCTAGCATGCTTAAAAAAACATAAGTTTTCCTTATCTGATCTAGTTGTTGATAACAGGACAAGCTATAATGAGGCCATGAGCACCTCCTACCACAGGTTCTCACTGCTGCCTGTCTAGCCCAATGGTCTCAGTAAACATTTGCTCAAGAGGACCAATTACTATCTCCATCAGGTAGAAGGAAGCTCGTAGCCCCAGAAGATCTGGCTTTTATCCAAGTAGAGATACCCTCCCCTCCAGTGTGCCCAAAACAACACTGGATAAGTGAGGTTGAAGCATTCAGTGGCCCCTGCAGAAGACTTACCAGTTTTCCTGCCTTGTCTGCCTCGGACACCTTGGCAAAGAATTTTAAATTAAAATGTATCTCCTGTTAACTGCTTGCACTGCCTTCAAGCTTAATGCCTACTGCTTAGATGGAGGGGGAGAGCGCTACAGGGGGAAAAAAAAACGTAAAAAAGTGAGGACATTTACATTGCAATATTCAGATGTGTCATCTTGCTAAGCATATGCCTCTTATACTTGTTGCCAGTCACCAAATGTGTTAACTTTGGACAGACTCTAGGAGGATTCTACCAGACTGCCTCAAAGGCACATCAGTACCATTAAGTTAAACTAAGTAGACAACTGTCCACACTCAGTGACAAGAGGCTCTGTAAATTCATCAGGGTATTTACAATTATCCTTTCATTCCCGGTATCAAAAAAAAAAAACAGAAAAAAAAGAGAAAAAATTTGTAAATATTTTTTCAAGTTCCGTCTTTTTCAGAACAACTTATGAACATTCTCAGTTTTATAAATACTATAATTAGCACTAAAAACACCTACTGAGGTTGTTAAAACAATGTACCTAGAGATTGTTAAAACAATGTACTTTGCTACTGAAGCTGTTCATGATATTTCTTAAGGAAGACTACCACTGACTTGTTGAACCACAGGAAGCCAATACTGCTGAAATGATCAGACAGCAGAATAGACATAGATGAAAATTCCCTACTTTAACACACAGAAAATTCCTGACTGGATGGAGTTGTACAAGTAAAAATGTTCCTTTTTGTTTCAGTCATTATTATTTCACCTTTTTTGTTGTATGCTGTTTAGCAGAAACTGAAAAACTGAAGATAACTTGTAGTTAACTAAAATATGGGTTTGATCCCAAAAAGGGATACACACAATTAGCTAAAAGAACTTATTTCCATACAACCCAACACTTATCCACTACACAGTAGGAGAAAAGACATCCAGGTGCTCTTCAGAAAATTGAGATATAAAGTACATATTCTGCCTAAGTCTTTGAACAGATATCAGATTAGGGATGAGAGCAGTACTTTTCTTCTTATACTTTTCTTCTTATCCATCAAATCCGATTCATCCTATTAAAACTTACTTTCAAGCACTCACACTCATCACAGACATCTTCATTTAGAAAAAAAACCAAAGTTACAAAAGGATGGACACCTATTCAGTCCTCCAGACAGATTCACCCCAGAATTTATTTCAGTTTACTTTTTTAGTCCCTGCAGGATGCTCTGATGTTCAGAAGTCCACAAAGAGACTGATTGAACAAACTAACTACAATTTCCTTTTTCACAAAAGATCCCAGAAAGCCACCCAGGCCTGGAAAAGCCAGAGAGTTCTCATTCCATCAGAGCCAAGGAAGGAAAAAGAAAGGAGTGGGGGAAGAGCAACCTGACCAGGAGATAAATTCGTTCTTAAAGCTGCTCCAATAAGTCTGGCTTTCAGTTCTTCTGTTTAGCAGCTCCCAGTCAGAATTAAAAGCATTAAAAGTGGAGGTGGAATAAAAAAGAACAAAAATGTAGGGGAAAGAAAAGGACATCAGGGAAAAATCTCACTGACCTCCCTCAGCAAAGCTCTTCCTGAAGATGCAAGGAACTCTGCTGGCACAGAAAGTTAATTTAATTCTTCCTGCCCCACCAGTCTTGACTCAAGGCCATTTGATTTCACAGTTCCAGTATCTGCAGTAGTTAACAAGTCATGCCATGCACTCTGCAGAGTGAAAAGCCATGACTGCAGCATGCCAAAGTCTAATCTGTGACAGGCATTCCCAGTTCTGGAACTCTGCACAGCGCGCCTTGGATTGCTTGGCGCTGCGAGGCAGCGAGTGTGCACAGCCTGAACTCTGGGACCTAGGGATGCATCCTGAGAATGTTTACCACCAGTGCAATGCTAATCACAATCAGCATGCAGGTATAGACTCTCTGCAGGACAAAAGGGCAGAAGAAAGCCTGTGTTTAGGTTGGACAGCAAGAACAAGATCATAGCTGGGAGGCAGAAAACTCATAAAATAGCTCCACTTAAAGCATACACACAGATTAAAAATTAAACACTGTTGCCAAAAAACTGCACGTAACCCCACCCACAGCTATACCTGCTTGTATAGGGACTGCCAAATGCAAGTGGAATCTGCTGCCCCACCAGCATGACCAGCCACGAGCCACCATCTCACATCTGTCCTGCTCCCCAAAAAAGTGCCCAAGAAAGAGTCACTATTTTATTTATTACTGCTCTTGATGACTGGCTGTCACAGAAATCAAGGACTTCAGTGATTTTTCTGGAAGATAGTCGTCCTCCTGGGTATAAGTCATAAACATCAGCCAGGTAGCTTGTCCCAGCTGTTTAGAGATGGTATAATGTGGAAGCAAAAATAACCACTGCTACTGCTGTATGTTTTTTCAGACCATACCAAAGAGCTCAAAGCTGCTTTACAGAAAATGCTACAAAAATGCTGTCCAGAAGCTATTATCCTCTCCAGTAAATGATGAGTCCACAGACAGTAATGTCTGCAGTCCTGTTTTGCCAACATTTCCATTACAATTCTCTGCTTTAATGAAGAATTAACAACATTAAATACACTTTGGCTAGTAGACCTTCAAGTTCTATTACAGTACATTGTATTTACATTAGAAATGTTAATGTTGCAATTCTTCTTGATTTTTAAAAGTACAATTATAAATTAATTTACCTTTAAAATAAAAACTGCACCAAAAATAATTGTTTAAAATCTTCAAACTTATTCTACTACTCTTTATAGAAAAAGTACATTGCTTATGCCATTAAAAAGAAAAGCTAATGCATTTTTGTAAGGTAAGAATTAACTGAATTCAAGAGAACTAAGCAGATCCCAGAAAAGGACAGCAATTTTCTCTGTGCATAACATAATCATATGCCCTAAATCCAGTTATTTTCTTCCTCTGAAATGTATTTAAGGATGTCATCTCCATAGGGCCTGGCCCTGTCCACAGAAAGCACAATACACTGTAGCTGATGAGAAACCCTGCATTCCACTTAGGCCTGAAAACTTGGTGTAGGAGCAAAGACTCAAGCGTGAAAAGCATCAGGATGTTGAAAACAAGCCTTCACACATATTTCTTAATTATTAAACTTAAAAACTTAAAAAACCCAACCAGCTAATAGCCAAATCTAAGGGGAACCTTCAAGCTTTATATGCAATGTGTGACAATGGTGATATGGGAAGTTTTGGGAACTCGGGGGTATTCATCCCACGTGTGTTTAACCATATACTGCAACTATTGGTGGAGGTCACCACTTCTGAGATTGATGGTACAAACAGCACCCTGGAATCTTCTCCCCTCTTCTGCCAACTTACTGAAGAGGAACCAGGGAGCAGATAAGCTGAGACAGCCAAAACAAGGTTCCTGCAGCCGTTCAATCATCCTTAGACTCAGCTTGCTTTACACCAGATGCCTGATTTTAATCATTGTCCATATGTCTGAGTAAACATAAAGAATGCACTGCAGAGACAAGACTTGGACCTTCATGCTTTTTCTCAGAAAACCTATATTTTACTGCTTGTAATCACCCCACTGACAAGTGAATGATTATGATTTTCTTAATTATCCCAGGTTTATCTTCTGTGAGATGATTAGATAAGCTAGTGAATTAAATAAGCTAGTATCTTGAAGGACAAATGTACAGTAAGTATTGCTGCATAATACCCCCAGCCAGTAAAGTTCATTATTGAGTCCTAGAATAAAACATGACAGACTTTGTTATGTTATCTTTTCCAAGGTGTCACTACCAACCCAACACATCCTAGAACTTAATAAAGCCTGGCAGGCTCCAACTCATGACACATCCAGAACACGTAATTTTTTCCCTGCACTGCTTTTTCTAATAACTGGTGCTGTTCTGCTCTTCTTGGGATGGTGGATGACAACCATCACACCTGCACACTGGAATGCAGCTGTCAGGGTAATTCCATCCAAAATTAAGGCAAGTTCCATGAAAGCAAATATTTAATACATGCATTTAATGGCAGAAAAATATGGTGAACTGGTCTGTAGCACACTAACTGCTTTGAGTTTAGGATCTTTTTTTTTTTGTTACATTTCTTTCTTCTGCTTTTTCCTACCTGTATGGCACGTGCCCTGCCTTAAGTCCTATGTATAGCATGTGTCCCAGTAAATTGTCCCAATGCAGTTCAGAACTGTGGCACAGGCTGCATGATTTGAGCAAGAAATGGCCTTAAGCTCTGCATACTGCATATTGAGAGCTATGAACAGTACCAAAAGAATAAATAAAATGGAAATCTGACATTTGAAAGTCAGTGAAAGCAAGCTTAAAGAGAAGAGTTATTTCTTCTTATTTATGGGACTCCATAAAGATTTGAAGCTGTATTGTACAACAATGTTGTATAATGATCAGGCCCACAATTCTGCTGGGAAGTGTTTTTCAACTGCAGTTTTGGTTGCAAATATAAGAAATACACAATGAAACAGAAACAGGCATTTCTAAAAAAAGGGCTTTGGAAAATGTCTCCCTGTGCCCAGTATATAGAGCAAATATAAATCTTCACTTCAAATGAGTTATATTTCATTAGTGTCTGCAGCTGCCTAACTTCATCTTCTGTGGAGAGGCAGTGGAAAACATTGTTAGTGACAATGACATCATTTGCCAGTGATAACCAACTATGAATAAATTCAAAATCTTGTTGAATCAAGGTTTTCTGGCTAACCTAACAGGATAGAAGTCTTAAGAAACTATATTTGCTTTATTTTCTGGAGCTAAGGTCAAGTATGCTGAAGCTTCAGGAGGTTTTTTTGAAAGGTGGAATAGAGCTAAACTCCAATTAAGAGACAGACTGGCTGAGTAAGGTATTTGTTTAGGAGCTATGTAGTAATGTACCAAACCAAATCCATTGGAACTGCCTTTTGTGTTTATTTCCACCAAAGAAAAACAGAACAAAAAAAAACTCGATCAAGGAATTCAAATTCAAAATTGGATTCATGCACACTGAAAACTTTTGAATGCACAACTAGCAGGCAAGGGGAAAGTGGTATTTCCCTCACTTTGGATGCTCCATAACAAATGCTTCATTTACACTTCTGTATTTTTAGAAAGATGGTGGTATTTGCTTGTTTCTTCCAGTATATCACAGATAATACTCAGCTGCTGGGTTTATGAGGTACTTGCAATTGTAACTCAACAGACAAATCCTTTGTTATAAAGAGAGAACAAATAACGGGGATTTACAAAGCTGTAATTATACTGAGAGGGTTTATGCGTAAGGATGTATTAAAAGAAATACTATACACAAAATAACCTCTTTTAAAAGAAATCCTCTGAGCATTACCACTGCTTACAATAAGGGCTCTTTTACCATAAAAGGGATTTTAAATGCATGCCATGCTAAAGGATGCCCGCAGACTCTGCCAAGCTCCCCTACGCAGGCTGAAGCTGGTAGAGTATACCTGTTTCATGGTTAGCAAATGATGATGAACAAGCAGAGCAAACCCTGAGCCCAAAACAAGCCACACTTAAGGCAGATGATGCACTCCAGCAAGCTGCCAAAGCATGTCAGCTGCTGCAAGCCTTGGCAGCGAGTGGGGAGCAGAGCCCAGAGGTGGAGCGTGCCGTGCCCAGCAGCCGCACCGGTGGGTGCACGACAGGCACGAGCAGAACCGCGGAGCGAGGAGCCACCCTGGCTACAGATCAGGCTCCTGCAAGGACACCAGCACCAGTGACAACACACCCATTAAATAACACACCACCAAAGATAAGAACCATATTCTTGCCTTTGCACTGGTCCATCTGGTCATGAAAGGCACTTGGACACACGGGAGCAGGATGCTCTACACCATGGGGGATGCAGCCAGTATTTTGGATCTCCTCTTTCACCAGCAGCTTCCCGAGGACAGGTGTTCCCAGCACACCAGAGACCTGTGGCTGGTTGCACAGCATTCCCTAGGGGACCCACTCCAGCTACAGCTGTGTCCTGAGGATGCTTTGAAGCTGGCTGCCAGCCAGCTTGTCCCAACAGTAAGAAAACACAAAAGCAAAGATGACTTCAAGCATCCCACTGTCTGAATTAAAGATGATGTTATGTTTCACTTCAATATATTCCACGAGCAGAATGTAGCTGAGAAGTTATTTTACTATATGATGCACATTTTTTTATCTAGTAATGGTCAACATAGTTCCTGCTCTTCTTAAGTCACAACGATTTCTACATCTCCTCACATGGAGCTGGGAATCACAAAGTCAAAATATTTTGTATAAATTTATTCTGAGATCGTTTCGACCTTACTAGCTTATTGGTATACTAAAATGGGAGAATCTGACAGTTATTCAAGAAAATACAGTAAATAAAATTGTAATTACTTTCCCAAACCTCTTCCCTAAGATCAGTGATTCATTTTCCTAATTTAGATTTTTTAAATAACTTATTATTGGTATCAGTAACATGCAACTCTGTTTTTTTAAGGTTACACCTGAACACATTGGAACAGTTGCTAGTGCAATGCATGACCAAAAAAAATCCACTACTTTATTATTAATTGCTTTTCTGGAGACAGGCATTAATTAGATGGTCAAGGGAATTCCAGATCCATGCAAAAGACGCAGTTGCACTAGTAATATGTTTCCCAATTATAACCTTTTTTTTTAAATATACTAATTACAATGTTTTGACTTCTGGCATGGATCCCTGAACCACTCAGGGCTGCAGGAAGGTAGTGGGACAGGAATGCACAGGGAGAAATAAAGTGGCAGGAGGCACTTGGAGCAAACCCAAGGCACAAGGGGGCTGACTGTTCCCAATTTGACTGGAGGGAGGAACAGGCAGCATCACCTCTATTATCCTTCCCCAGCAGCATAGAGATGGTGGTGATAAGAGGTGCCCAAAGCGTGCTGCAGAGGAGAGGGACAGGAAAATAGGGGACAGAGGCAGAGGTTCATAGTCTTCCAGCCTGATCCCACTGATGCATGATTCCATGTCCATAGGTAACATTAAGACACTAAACATTCTACTTTCTCTGTTTTCCATTTCATTCAGAAAATGTTTTCATAATTGTTTACTTTCTTGTTTAAAAGGAAGGAGTTCAAGAAGTGTTTGAACAATGCTTTTAGGCATTGTTCAATCACATGGTGTGATTCTCGGGCTGTCCTGTACAGGGCAAGGAGTTGGACTCCATGATCCCTGTCCAACTCCATGGTCCCTTCCAGTCAGGATATTCTGTGATTCTATGACAAAGCAAGTAAATTTAACAGCTAAGCTACAATGGATTAGAAAGCCACATTTTCAATTTCACAAACCAGAAGAGCTTTTGCTGCATATAATATTTCAACTTTGGTGTCAGACCCTGAAATTAAAACAAAAAACAATCTGCAATTTTTGTATTTGGGATCAGTCATATGGACTACGTAATGGAAAAGCTCTATAATTTATCTGAATCATTATTTTATTTTGTTCTCTCATGGTTGCAATTGTTCTTTGTTAATTAGATCCAGCCACAACAACTCATTGTGCAAAAGGCATACTCTGTTTTAATAAAAATCTTGGACGGCATTTTGGATGGCATCTTTAAAAACTTGGACAGAACACTCTGTGGTTTCCTCACCGATAAAGAATCAAAATTATTAACTATGAACACATCTTCCACTAGATGCTGACACTATCAGATTGTTTAATGAGCAGCTCCTTGTTTCATGGAACTATTTTAGATTTCGTTCTGTTTTGTACCTACTTTCTTCATTCAGAACAGTAATGAACTGAAAACCTGACCCATAGGACACATCATGGTGAACTCTTAAATAATTTTTTTAATTTCCACTTTATGCTGTGATGAAAATGGTGCTGTAAACACAAAATATGACTGTGATGGTCTCATCTATCTGAAATCAGATCTTCTTATCTATAATGTTAAAATTATTTTCCCGATTGTTTAAGCAGTTAAGAGAATTGGCCAGTGTTTGGGAATGTAACACACCAACAAGCCCATGCTGATGGACTGTCTTCATAGATGTATTTTTGAGACAATTAACTGGTTCAGATTATCCTCACAGGGAGTTACTGGTGACAAAAATCTGAGCAAGGTTTCCTTGGCAGAAATAAACACAGCACACCACTTTTATCTATCAATGTATAAATTGTCATTTGATGAAACTTTTGATTTTGATGCCGCTGCTTTAAGAACCTTTGCTGGGTCTTACATTTTGCTCTGTAAGTTTTAGTTTTTTCTTTTATGTCAGGCTGCTTAGCAACTTCCTGTTAGAGAGAGTCCAGAGGAGGCCATGAAAATGATAAGAGGGCTGGAAAACCTCTCTGATGAAGACAGGCTGAGAGAGTTGAGGTTGTTCAGGCTGAAGAAGAGAAGGCTCTGGGGTGACCTTGGAGCACCTTCCAGCACCTAAAGGGAGCCTACAAGTGAGCTGGAGAGGGACTTTTTACAAGGACAGGGTAAGGCAGAATGGCTTTAAACTGAAACAGAGTAGGCTTAGATTAGATATTAGGAGGAAATTCTTTACTGTGAGGAGGGGGAGGCATTGGAACAGGTTTTCCAGAGAAGCTCTGGATGCCCTAACCCTGGACATATTCAACACAAGGCTGGAAAAGGCTTTGAGCAACCTGATCAAGTGGAAGGCATCTCTGCCCATGGCAGGCCCCTTCCAACCCAAACCACTCTAGGATTCTGTGATTCCATGAAATAGCCACAAAATCAGTGTTGTAAGTGCTGTAAACAGAAAATTACAGGGGATTCCACACTGCAGCATACAAAACAGTGAAACCTAATGCACTGTCTAGCCATCAGTTATGCCTGCTTTCCTTCCCCTTGCATTAATACAGGCAATAATAGCACAATTGTTTTATAATAAATGACATTATATCATAAATTACACTATCATCACATTGTATCATGTAATTACAGATAGATGTAAAAATCTGATTAATTTTAATCTAACTTTTTCAAACTATTTAAAGCTTTCAAATCTAATTTCTTAAAATCTAATAAGCTCAGTTTGTACATAGGAGTGGTGATTTTGGATGCCTGGGCACTTCTCTGACCAACTGAAATGTCTTTAATGGAATCTTGTTTCCAGTAAGAACTGAATACCATCTTTCAGATGTTTTAGGTTACGCACTCTAAAATGGCCTTACGCCAAATCATGAGTCACTTTTGAAAATTTAAGATCCCGTGTCTAGTATCAAAACCCAGCAAAAAATAAATTCCTTAACTATTATCAGAACACCATAATTTGGAGAAAATCAAAGATCACTTTGGCTAGTTTTCTTTCCTAAAGCAAAGCAAAACAAAACACAACAGACAAGGTTTTCAACTCGCCAGTTAAAAGCAAACAAATAAACAAACACAAAAATTACCTCTTTCTTAAATGGAGGAAAAAATATTGTAGATTGCTCACAAATTAAACAGCTTCTGGCTGTGTTTCAGAAGAAAAATCATAATAACAATAGCAAAAGTTTCTCCTTTTTTGATACAGTACATAACGTTACATCAGCCCATTTCAAGAACTGTGCCTCTAAAAATTTAAACTAAATATATCATATTTTTACCACTAAATATAAATGCTAAGGATCAAAATTCCCCAAAATTTACCTAGTAAAATTAGCATAAGTAGCAGTTTGCCTGCACAACACTTGAAGAATTGACATTCCATAACTCTTAAAATTCTGCTTTGCCCTAAGAAGAGACACTGAAAAGCAGAGACTGATGAAACAGCAGCCTGCTTCCTAGTCACACAACTTTTATATCTGTAATTCCAAGCAAGTTCTGCAAAGTGACTGACAGACATGGAGTTTCAGAGAAAAAAAAAAATCAACATAGCTGAATTGTGTTGGTTGAATGCTACAGCACAGCAGACAGCAGCTCTATATGCCAGCACAGCAGGAAAAAAACTCAATTGCTTTTAATAGACAGGCATTTAGTGCAACTAGTATAATCTGGAGTGACATTTTCCCCTGTCTATTATGTAAGCTGAAAGCTAAACTTGTGCTTTTATACCGTGTATTGCCTATCTTCAACACACTACCTTATCAGCTTTCTCTCAATTTTTAAGGTATTTTAGTAGCAAAGAAGGAGGGGACTTATCACATCTTTGAGACTCCTTCTTAATATCCTATTTTCTTCCATTCTGTGTTCATGTTGCCACACAGACAGGCTTCAATAGGAACTGTTCCTTGTTCAATTAGCACAGTTCATATTCTATGTCTAGAAACCTCTCTGAGAATTTTAACTCTCCACAGAAAATAATTTAAAGGGTAAAGAAAAATCGAGGAAATTCAAAGAAAAGAAGAAATCAAGAGACAAAACAAAGAAAAGATGGAGTTTAAAAACTCAAGGGCAGTCAATCCATTCTACCAGCATCATTCTCTAACACCTCTTTTTCAAACTTTCAGGAAAAGATGAGAAAAAGCAAGGAAATGGGTAGTTAGAGACATCACCATTTTTACATCCCAGGCATCCTCCAGAATGTGTGAACGTCTACCTTCGCAACAGCAATTATCCCTGACAAGATTTTCAAAATGGCACTTGGCAGCAGCCTTAGAGAGACCAGAACTTCCCACAGAAAGAACAAAACAGATAATGATAGGCTTGCTCTGCTAAAACAGGAGTTTATGACTCCAAGATACTTAAATTAATAATTCTTTTCCAATCTTTCTGTCCATCTATCTACTGTTACTCACCTCTGTGCTGCCCCTGGAAAAAGCTGATAACTTAATCAGTAACCCTTTCAAGATAAGCAGCTCTGATAGACTGACTTGTCTTTAATGTATTTTGATAGACAAATAAAGCTGTCCAAGTGCCAAGGAGTCTGCATATTTAAGATTCAGTTCTCAAAGAAGCAAGTGATTAAAATCTAGTGATTTTGCAAGACGAGTTCATAAGGGCTATAAATACAACACATAGCATCAAAAGGCCTCACCAGCCAGACATCTGAATACCAGAAGGAGATACAAGGCATAAAAGAAACCAAACCTTCAAAAACAGTGTACCAAATTGATTAGGCAACACTGGAAGAATGAGTCTTACGGGAGACACTTTATTGTGTGTATGTGCAAAACATGTTTGTGATTTCTCTTGAAAGAGCTATCTTGCATTATCCTGGTAGTACTTCAGGAGTTCATGTCCCACCTGCCTGCCCTGTGTATCTCACAATAAACAGCACTGCCTCCATTAGAAGAATGCCCCTTCCAGGTGATATGTACCTGGAAGGGGCATATCCTGAAAAGGCACTAAAAACATCCTACCCTGATGCTTTCAGAGCTGCATCATGAGCAGGAATCTGACTTTCCCAACATGAAGCAGGAGCATTCAGCCTATATGCACAGACAACACTGCAGAGCCTGTTGGACTACCTGTGGGTGCAAGAGAGGTCTCACCACTGTCCCAGCTCTACAGACCATGATGCAGCCTGTAAATCTCCCCCTCTCACTCAGAACCGCAGGTCTGCTGAGCCATGCCACTGATGCTACCCCGTGCATCTGACAGAAAGCCTCCTCCACTGAAGCCTTCTGCCAGGAGCACCAAGGGGGATGTAAGGCAGTGGCAGGCACAGCACTAGCTCATGGAGCACCCCTGGTGCCATGCCCAGGAGGTACCAATACCCAGCTCTCCCCTGACACAAAACCCTCCCATCGACAGAGCAGAGCCCACGAGCACCCCTGCGAGCCATCCTGACACAGGATCAGAAAAAAAGTTTGACAAAGCTTTACAAGAGGACAGAAATCTATGAAACTGCTAACAGATTCACTCAGAAACATCAAGATGCTCATGCAGGGAGCAGTGACTGGAATTTCAAATATGAAATATACCATCTACCCTACACCGGAAAATGCTCTTCATTTTCTATTGAAATTTAGTACAGGGGCTGAGACTTCCTATGCCCACTAGCTGGAGAGGGCTGTGAAACCAGCAATGGCCTATGCTCTACCCTTTTTCAGAGAATAGATGCTGAATGAGACAAGCAATGGAAAAAACAACCTTAAGCTCAGCACAAAGGGATTTTTTTCATGACAGTACAAAAACCACACGGCAGGGGCGTATTTCCATTTAGCTTTCTTTGTGTTGGTTCTTCTTTTATATCAGGTGTTGAGCTGGTGAGGCTGACAGTCATCTTCATTTACCTAGCAGACCCCAGCTGCAGGTAAGGTCTTTATATCACGACAGTGCTGCTAACATTTTCCCTCTAATTATTTTTGCTCAGTATCCTATTCTCCAAGTCCAAAAAGAAGGAAGAGCTTCAAACACCTGGAAGAGGCGCTCCTCCTAAAGAGAGTTATCCAGAAAAACTGCAATTCAGAATTAATAATGCCTCACATCTTTTCTACAGAGTTTTTTGAGTCCTATATGCAAAAGAGAGTTTTTCATTTATCAGGCAGCAGAAAGGGAAGGGCTTTCTACCAGGTGATTTTGAAATTCTTGGTCAAAGGTTAACTTGGTTTTTAACTTCAAAGTACAGAAAAACAGGGAGGTTGAAAGAATACAGTAAAACTTCAGAGGAATATTTCCAACCTGAAACCAGGCTATGAAGGCAAGTAAAGCTGCCTTCTGTGCTACACCTTTCCTTGCTCTTGGTTTCACGGGCAGTTCCTAAGAAGGGAAAAGGCAAAGTCCGTTTGGGAAAGTTTAAAATATAATCAGATTTTTCTGGCTGGGAGCACCAAAGGTGGAAAGGCAGTTTCACTAATTAAGATCTGAACTTCTGCTTCGACTTCAGTTTTTCATAATGTTACTAGATATTTTAAAATATGGTACTCATTTGTTGCAGGGTGCAGCACCCGCAGGGCAGTGAGTAATGGTTTTACTCTTGCTTCAGTACTGGCAGCAGCATGTTGGACTGGAAAATGAACCTCTATTTCCTATCTATTTTTATAATCAGTTTATCTACCATCTCCTTAATTCCTACCCCCATATGCACACGAGAAACAAAACATTTAAATCTCAGTACTACGCTGAAACGCGTTCACAGCGCTGCCAGTGACAGCTCACCGGCGACACTGACTTGTGACTGAGGACAGCATTTGGCCCCAACCAGTACATCTGTAGTCTGTATGAAAAATTCATGAGCTAAATCTTTTCACTTCTTTTATAAACAGGAGACAAAACGAGCGAGTCATCACTTAGTCAGCCAGGGAATGATTCAAAATCTAAACCTAGGAGGATATCATGTTGAGGAAAGGAACTGGTAATAGCTACAAAGTATATTTTCTTCCCACCAGGAAAAAGGACAAGATTAATTTATTCTATTTTTTACCATATTTTGTTGCTTCCATTAATTGAAAATGTATACAATACTCACTAAACATAGCAGTAAGATACGAGACACAAAATAGAAATCTGGAGTATTACATGCCCCGATATATTTTGCTGCAGCCCTGAAGTCATACATGCTACTGAGCTCTGGTTTATTTGCAAGCTTTCCTGTCTCTTGAAACACAAACATTACTTCTGTATTTTGTAACTAGCTCGATATGATGAGGTGATATTAGCTGAGGAGGTGGCAGCTGGCCCTTTTGATTCGAAGGGTCTCTTTCTAACTGATACACACAGAGCTCTGTATTAGCTCTCACAAGATGCACTGTTTACTAAAGATGATTACCCACAAGTAAATAATGAGTCATGATATCCTCAAAAAAGCAAACACACAGAGTTAAAGAATAATTTCTAACATGGGTAACCAGACAGCACTGAAAATTTAATCACTTAGGTGCATTTGTCCTAATTAAGTGTTAAAAACCAGAAAAGCTATAGAAAATAAACATAACTATAAAAAATATGTTGGAATATCTTGAAAAGACGGTATCTCTTTTTGTATGACTGTAAAGCACCATTTACAAATGGGTAACATGCAAATAGGTACATTCAGCCTTAAATATATGCAGGTACAAACAGAAAAGAGATTTTTATTTGGACAACACAACAGAAAGAAACCATGGTAATTTTGTCATTTCTGATGGATTACTACTCTATCCTTACAAACAATTCAGACCACACATATTGGAATTCAGGCAAGAAAGCAGCACAAATTTAACACTATAATTATAATAGGGATGCAAACTGCTCATTTTTATTATATGTTATCAGACGACTTCCTAGCACTTTGGGAATTTAACATCAGGAAATTCACCTCCAGACGATCACCAACAGCGGTGAAATAGTCTCGCCTTCATTATTGCTACTTCCATATGCATCTTATTTCTAATGCTACCTTATACATTTCTAAAACCACCACTGGGCTCCAAAAGTTCCTCAGGGGAGTATGATGACAGAATGAAGATTATGAAAAATAAGCTTACATCCACTATTCACCTGTAAGGATTTTGCCTGAAACAGTTTGCTCCCAGCCATTCTGCAGAGCCACCCAGACAGCTGTGAAGCTCATCAGCAGTTTCAGAAGACAAATTAAATTGAATCTAGTGATCCTTATGACTTTGCAGCAGCTGAGAGTGATGGGTCTGGAGTAACAACAGGACTTAAAGACCATAAACATACTCTACTGGAACTGTGACTTTTCATTTAATCTTCTGAAATGTTTCCTTGTAAGGACTATACTAGAACAAGCAGGATTCTTAAAAAAAAAATAAATTAAAAATTAAGAACAATAAGGAATTATGTGAATGTAGGAAAAATCAAGCACCTAACTTGCTTTCTTTGTGAACACTGCCGTAGTAGAAAAAGATCCAGTTGAAATGGGTGTTGTCCAAATGTTAGGACTAATGCTCTTTATCTGACGTGCTACATTCTGAAATTAAGGTTGTCAGGATATATTTGAAAATTTCATGAGGATGAAAGAGTCCCATTAGATTTCTTTGCACTGAAAAGTGCTGAAGTTCTACCATGACACCTCTGTTCAAACCCAGGTATGACCACCCCATTTTGGAGAGTGCTGCCCAGCTGGGGTACCAAGCAACTAGAGGAAAAAAAGGTGGTGATTCTGACATAGAGACAGGGGTGCTTTCCCCCCTTTTCTTCCCTGTCTGCTTCTCCTAGCATTGGTCTTGAAACGTAATCTCTTGTGCTTTGACCAACCTACAATCTTCATATACTTAGTCACAGTTCAGATTTTTTGATATAAATTAAATTTAACTTTTGATATAAATTAAATTTAACTAGTGTTAAATTAAATGTAACTTGTGATTTTAAATCACAAGTTTCACGAAAGCTGTTGTAACATTTTAAACAGTGTTTCTTTTGAGAAGAACCAAACAGCCAGTGAGATGGCCAACCGCAGCATGGATCCCACAACCTGCCCTGCAAGTCTTCTAAATTACAGACACACTTCTGAATTAGGGTCGCATATAACCTGCAATTCTGCAAAGTCCTCCTCCTTTTCTGGCTTGTGATTGTTAAGATCACTGAAAAGGCACCGAGTAGCTTTAGCTGCCAATATTCCTAATAAGAGAGAGGGCACTTCTTCCCTGACAATCCACAAACCTTAAAATACTACCAAAAAGAAAAAGAAAAGGAAGAAAAGATCAGTGCAATCAGAGCACTTCAACTAGAAAAAAGACTCCTTTAGGGCACTTTAACTTCCAGTCTGAAGCTTAAAGGCAAAATTAAATAAAATCTAAAATGTCACACCGTGCTTATAAGATTGCATATGCTTACTTTAGGCAAATACCACTGAATCCTATTTTTGCTGTATCTTGCTTTATATTATTGCATATGTTTAACCAAGGAAAAATATTACACTTAAATAAGGAAATACTTCAATGCGTTTTCTTTCTTCCTTTCCATGATGGAAATGCCCCATATTCTCAATATTGTTACACTAGAGTTAAATTAGGTCAAAGGCATTTAGAGTTCAAAACCAGGATATATCACTAATACCAAAAATTATCATGGAAGAGGGGACTTCAGTAGCTGCCTGCCCCTCATTCTACCAAAGTTGTATTGTTCTATAATGCACAGCTGCTGGTGCTTTACACAACTTCATTCCTATCGACCACTTCCAGGGGGGGTAATACCATCACACACAGACCAAAGTCTAGTAAGTAAATCCTCTTGTTAACATTTTAAAAACCATCAATTTTTGCAGTAATCTTTTATCAATACTTTCAGTCAATACAGACAAGGTCAGTAACAGATGTATACAGACAGTGTGTGTATATATATATATATATATATATATATCTGCAGCCTTTTCTAGTTTAATTCTTGTTTCACACTATTATTTTTCAAAATCCTGCCTGAATTCTTCCCTGTTTAATCTCTTCTGGTTAGGAAAAAAAGGCTAAATAAGGAGCAGTACACAAATGAGAATGCGGTGCTCTAGGACTGGGCTGGTGTGAGCTACAGGAAAATGGTACAAAACTGAGAAGAGCTGGGATAGCTGTAGCATGACATCATGACCTCTGTTTACAGCCACAAATTACATCAGCAAAGTGACAGTGTTCTGAGTGACCCTGCATTGCTTAATTTTCATTACTGTGCCTGTCTTCACTTTACTGATTCTAGTAATTTCCTCCAATTTGATAACAGTCTAACCAAACACATACTTCTACACGTCCAAGCAGAAGACCCAATTTTACTGTCAACACAGCCAGATCAAAGCAGCTAACCTGTTGTGGAAACAGCATGGCCAACACCCTAATAATGGCCCAATTTCTTCTGTTAACCAAAGAGATAAAATTATTCTTAATTAACAATGTGTAATTCAGCAGAAACATGACTTGAACATAAGTGCTGAAAGAAAGTGAAATTCATTAACTCAAAAATACAATGCATTTACTCCCAGAAATTCAGCTACTGATCTACAAAATGTTCAGAAGATACAAAAATACGTGCTATGCTGCACATCCAGAGATAACAGGACAGCACTGTATCTTAATTCAGTGGGTTTTGCTCTATTTGTTGAATTACATAATGTTGATTAGAGGACATTAGCTTGGATTACAAAGAGAAGAGCATTAATTGCATTTGGTATCAATACCACTGGCTAACTGACATATAGGAGTATAAGGAGCCTTGAGTTTTCACAAACTTTTACCAAGTTTTTCATAAAGATATCAGTAAACATGAAATGCAACAATATTCAACAATGAGATTCCACATTATAACAGAAAGAGAAAAAATAAAACAACACCAAAACCCGAGGAAAGGGCCTGAAGAAAAATACATAAGATCATGGTATAAATTTAATCCCCAAATCAAGATATTAAACTTGCCATATACACAGATGCAGATGGCTGGGTATACTGATTCCAAATTTAGCACTGTAGATAAAATTACTTCCATCTTAAAAACAGCCTGTAAGCAAAGTTGAGCTTTGGAAACAGCTTTCACAAAACTGTTGAGCTTTGGAAAACAGCAAGCTTGTATCACCTACCTTTATTTTTGCCTTTCTTGGTTCTCCAGCTGTAATAGCCACTGAAGACAATCTCATTAATTTTCATTTTGGAGTCCTGACCCCGATTTCAAACATTGCAGTAAGACATGCATTTATTTAACATATGTAATGCTGACCCAATTTCAAAAATCATCGTTGGGATCATTGCTTTTTCTTTCTGACCTTTCACTTCTGGGCACTTCTTAAGGTCATAATCTGCCTGCAATACTCACTGAGACTTTTTCACATGGAAATGAGGCAGTAATTCCACCCCTTTGATATTATTAAAAAGGTAGCTTGTTCACCACTGGGAACATCATTGCAGAAAACACATCCAAGTAAACTAACAGTATAGTACCACAAAGACTGCTGGCATCTGCTGGCTATAACTTAGTAGCTCAGATTTGCTATGCTGAGACAGAATATAAAAGATGTGACACCAGACATAATTTTTTCTGACTGAAAATGCATCCACCAAAAAAATGCAAAAAGCATGCAACATACACGAATCCCAAAGATTATCCTCACTACAGATAAGCTCAGCAAAAGTTAAGCGATTAAACTCTAACTTCTGATCTGTCCATCTGCTTTCCCCACTTTGTCCTGCTCTCCATATGGGAAAACAGGTGAGGTCTTGAATTACTCATATGTAGCTCTGTAGTTTTGCCCACACCCTTCTTCCTGTTACACCATCACCCATGTGTTGTGAAATCTGGAGCTCCTAACAGAGATTGCAGATCTTAACTTCACGCAGCAATAGGTAAAGCTCAGTCCTATTCTATCACATGCCTTGCAACATCTGCCAGGTTGAATCTCTCAAATTCTTCCTGCCTAATGCTCTTTCTGGGTTTTAATATTTTTTCTCTTAGAAGAGAGAAAAACCCAAAATTGAGGTTTCCACAATCCTAATTTGCAAATTATTTCATGTTCTTTTAAATTAGATTACCTTCCAAAGCAAACACTACTCTCATGTCCCAAACACAGACCGTCTCAAGACTGTGCAGGGCTCACAATGCCTTTGCTTCTTTCAGCTGCCCATGTTCACACAAATAGCTTTCACTGACTCCAGGAGATCTTTGAAAAAGATGTTCCACCCATCCAGAGCTATTTAAAGGAGCAAGACCTAAAGAAATATTGACAAGATTAGGCATGATGTATAAGGAAACACTTAGCAAGAAAACATTAGAAAAGAAAATCAGTCTGTAGATTTGATCTTGCAGATCTGGGCTTCAGTGGTAAAGGTCTCCCTTTACATATCTTTCTTGCACCATCAAATAATTAATTCAGCTGCAGACTTGTGATCATCAAAATGGACTACAGCTATATTTATACAGACACGTTTTGAAGAGGGTGAGGTCAAGTTAATTTGGCTTGGAGTTGAACTTCACAAAGAGGAGTCCAAACTTTTTGTCTTATTGCACACTATGTTTGTGCAGCCAGCAAGCAATACCCTGTCAACAATCCAATTCCCCTTTTCCTTCTATCTCCACCATAAATTGCTGATAAATCTTCCTGCTAGTCCTAAGCTGAGGAAATAAACTATGTTAAAAATATTGAGAAATGATTCTTTTTCAGGAAAAAGGCAGCCTGCACTGTTATTGTAAAAAAAACAGGTGAAACTAATGTGAACTTATATTATAGGCATGAATTGCTAGCTGCCATTTGTGAATGAGCTCTATCTATGAGCAAAGGTAAAGAGATGTCTGGTACATGCCTGGCTGCCAGCCAGTGTCCACACTGGTCCCCACAGGGCTGCCTCGTGAGCAGGTGTAGCAGTAATGGGATAGGGGAGATTGCCTGACTTCAGGTTTTGTGGCTGCAATTCCACCACTTGCTTTCAGAACTAGGGTTTCTTGCTAGAGAGAAAAGTAACCCTAGAAAGAGACTTCTGAAAGTGCACTGGGAGCCACACTGGACAGCAAAGTTTGAGGGAGAGGGGAGGGCAAAGGTTCACAGAGTAGTCTGCCTATGTAAATTTAGCTCTTTACATTTACATTCGTATGTGCAAAGTATAATCAGAAAATTACTACTAAACAGCAGGCAAGTTCTGGCTCCTTTTTAATCCTATGATTCTTTCTATGGGATCAAAGGCAATGATCCTGAGAATTGGCCTCTTATGTGAAAGGTGAGCATGAATTCTCTTTCTAAGTTTAAAGTAAGCTCATAACTCTGATCTGTGCATGGAAAATGCATTCAGAGCACTTTTTAAAGTTACAGAGCTGCCTCAGTTGCCTGTGTAGACAGAAGCAATATGGTTTGCTCTGTTAATTTGGTATAAATTCATAATTTTTTTTTTTACTCTCATGAATTTATTATGGGCCAGCCTGGCAGACCAGCTTAATTTGAAAGTGTGCTCTACATTTTCCATTGAATGAATTTACCTTAAATTATTTTGTATTTCACTCAGCTCTATCAAAGAGAACTGCAATTCTGTTTCAAAACCTTTTCAGAAAGTTTCAGTCAAGGAATGCCTGAGGCTGGAGAGGACCTCTGCAGACTGTCCATTCCACCACCCTGCTCAATCAAGCAGGTTGCCCTGGACCATGTCCAACTGCTTTTTTAGTATCCCCAAGGATGGAGATGTCACAATGCTTCTGGGCAACCTGTACAAAGAATCATGCTATTTCTGCAGAAGCAGCAAAGGAAGTGTTTGGGGTTGTGCTTTTTTCTATATGCAAAATTTTATATTCTTTTTATTTCAACTACTTGAATTCCATTCCTTGGAAGAGAACCTGTAACTTGGCAAGAAAGGACCTTATGACAAGGATGAATCCTGCTGTCCCAGTGAAAATAAAGCTCTAGTCAAAAACAGGAAGTGGGGGAGAGGGGCTTGCCTAAGTTTATTTGTGCTTCACAAACATTTCTCGTAGTATTTGGAGGAAAAAAATGTTTCATCCAGATTCTGGAATTTACAAGCTATCAGGTATTTCAGAATATGTTAAAACATCTGAAAACAGAAGGGAGAACACTCTATATACCCGTGGTTTTCCACATACATGGTTCCATGCAAGGAAAGTGGCACCGAAGAGAAGCCACTGCAGAGCCAAAGCAAGGAGACTTACCCATGTCACTGCAAGTAGGATGGAGAGAAGAGGATGGCTAGCTCAGGGATCTGCTCTGTAGAGACAGTACAACCAGAGCCCTTCCTCCCTTGGGAATTATAGAATCCAGCACTTTCCTTTCCCCAGGTCATGCTATTCCCGTTCATGCCTAACCTCCAAGCACAGAAAGCACTTCCTAAATCTAAGAAGAGTGCTTTGATATGAGGTCTGTTGAAGAGATAACAGTAGAAGATCCTTCTGCCTTGCAAAACACACTCCCACCATCCACCCACTGGAAGTCATGGCCAGAATGGCTGCAAGCGCATTCCCCGCATCCTACCGTGAGAGTGGCAGCGGGTGAGATTCATCTTCCCTGGGCAGAGGATGAAAGCACACAGGCTTCCTAGGAGGCCTGACTATCAGAGCAGTCTCTGGGTTCTCCCAGAGTTCAATGCAAATGAAGACAGCTGCCATCAAGATGGTATCTTGTGCAACAACCTACTCGGCAAGAAAGAAGGCTTCGTGCATTTTGGAGGCTACAGAGGTCATCACCATTTTTGCCTCTAAGTCTGCCCATGTACAGCACGGGTCAGTACACAGATCACATAAACAGCCAGCAGAACTGCCAGGTAGGGGTGCCAAGGAGGGAGATGCCAAATGGCAGTGGGACTGGGGACAAAAAAAACCCCAAATAATTCAATACTCAGTATTGCAAAAAGTCAAGAAGGCAAAAGCACAGGTTCTGGCCAACAAAAAGACAAGTGGGACTCCTGTCATTGGCTTATCCCTTCTGGTGGCAAGAAGACTTGCAAGAAAAAACCAGGTGCATGACAGCTGCCCTCAACATTGGCTAGATTCAGAACTGGAGCAACTGACAGGACGTTCTAAGGGCAAAGAAGGTCAAGGACACTATCTTCATGCATAAGACTCTTCAGAAAAATGAAATGTCTCTAGCATCCCTCTCCCATTTCTGGCAAAGCAGAAAAGTGTGAAGTGTCTGAGGCATGGGACGAGGGGCAGGGGAAACAGGACAAGCAAGAGAAATAAAGAGAGCTATAACAGTTTGCAACAATTAAATACAAAGTTGGGTAATCAGGTCAGATACCTTCATGGTGCCGAGGTGATTTTCAACTAAAATTCACAACCAGTGAAAAAATTACTGTTACACATGTGTAACGCACAGGCAAGGACCTCATGCTCACAATATTCTACATAACCAACTGCATTCCCTGTGATCTGATCCCAAGTTTCCTGATTTCAAATAAAGTTAAGAGGAGGTGTAGTTTTCAAGGCTGCCAATTATTACATAGGGCTAAACACCCTGAAAAGCGAAGCAATACCATCCATGGACTCTAAAGCTTAGTTTACCTGCATATATTCAAAGACACCTGAATTAAAGCTGCATATCAAACCCTAATTCTGGTATTTCTTCTCCTTTCTTTAACCTTAATAATCAACAACTTATGCAGTTAAGTAGCTGATCCAAGTCCTCTGGCCCAAGCTGTTTTATTCTGGTCACACAGAGAATTTCAATAAAATAAATCACTTCAGTAAGTCACATCAGTGAATTGGGCACAACACAAAATACATGCAGTTCAGCACTGCATAGGAAGTACTCTCTGTTCCAGACACAATTTTCTCTGTATTTTTAGAAATAAAATTATACTTTAATATTTAATTGAAGTAATTATTTTGCTTTTAAAATTAAATTTGTCACAAATACTCTGCAGGGGAATATTCTTTTAGTGCATATGTGCGTGCTCATGTATATTCTGGAATTACATGGATACAACCCTGTATAGACTCTTTCCCTGTTTATCTAACTGGATAATGCATATCCCCTTAGCTTCTTTTAATAAGAAAAAAATGCAGTATGGAAAGTAAGACACCTAACTTATAAAAGAAGGCTCAAGATATACCCTTCAATTTCCTGAAGGGAGGAACACAGTTATTTTAAGCCTTATACATAAATGCTACAGCTCATAATTATACTTTGAAGCACCTTGCACACAAACATGCCATATCTTTTTTTAAGATGTATGAAATATTAAAAATAAAACAGAGCCAGGGACAAGTTACTAAATCATGGGAATAAAACTGTTTTAATGTAAAGCTAGAAAACAGAATAAAGTCACATGAAGGCAACCCTACCTGTCAAAAGTTGCAAGAAGGTAGGTAAATGAACCAGGAATGATTTTGTGCTAAAGGTCAGAGGAAAAAAACAATGCTAAAGAAATAGCTTCAATTTATTAGTGGTCATTCCACTGGTAGGAAACCAAGCAGCAGCAACACTCCACACCTGCCAAAATACAGCTGGCCTGGAGCACATGGCAAGGAGCTGGCACAGTGGAATCAAGAGAAACAATGCAAAGTCATGAGTGGGAGGTGTGGAGATAACAGGATACTAAAGGGGGCCAAGGTGCAAGACCAAGTCAGGGGAAGAAAGATGTGAAGGTCTACAAATGAAAAAATAAGAAAGGAAAATGCCCACAGTTCAAGAACCTTGTACAGATGTAGATAATGACAGCAAACATGACACACAACTCAAGGAAACCAACTTGCAATGGTAATGAAAACAGCTCTTCTTACCCACAGAAGTATATTTTTCTCGTGAATGTTTTGAAAATGGTTCATCCATATGCATGTCACTAAGATATCAGTTAGTGAGCAATTGTTCAAGGATCCAACTACTTATGTAGTTGACAGATACTTCTAATTTTCTTCAAAGAGCCCCTTTATTTTCCTACACCACAGCTGTTGCAAAGCACATCTCACTGTCAAGCAGCACTGGTGCTGTACCTGTGGCATGCAGTTCATGCCAACCAATTCCCATGAAGTATCCAAGACACTCAAACATCAAAACTCAAAAAAAAAAAAAAAATAGCAGCTGAGCAGAATGAACTTCTGCCTGAGACAAAACAATAATCATTGTGTATGCAAACACACAAGTGATTTGGTCCTACATGTACCAACTTCACTCCACCCAGAAGAAGAAAGACTTACACTTGGTCTGACTCAAAATACACTTGATGAGACATTGATCTTCTTGCTCTGTTTTCTACATTACTGTTAGGCAGCTTGACAATCAGTCCTTTTATTTCTTCCAATGGAAAAACAGAACCCTAACTTATTGGGTTAGGTTCACCAGAGGACACAGAACAGTTCTGTAGTCTAGAATGATCACACTGCTTTCATGCCCATAATCTAATTATGACATAAGAGTACTTTAGTTCATTAGTAAAAATTATTACAGCTTCTCTATATTTAAGGCACTTGAGGATACAGAGTATTTTTTTAAACTGTGGTTTAATCCTTTATTCTTTCATTAGTTCATTAGTTTCACAGGATATTTAATTTCTAATAAGGTAAAATGGGCTGGACTAAAATGAGAATTTTTATAACCAAAGGCATTCAAAATGGAATACTCAGGTTAACTTTTGTATGTCAAAAAAACCCATTTTATTTGCTTTCAATTTACTCCTCTCTAGTTGCAGGCTTACATGCACTTTGGCAGTGTGACCATACACTGAAAAGGTTAACACCAGAAACAACTTTTCCAACCAGTCTTTTTACTTACATTTTCCCCGTACCATGACCACATTTAAATGAAATTGTTTTGATGAATAGTGGAAACAATCTCATTCACGTGTTGTGAATTAAATGAGAGAAACAACTTATGCAAGACTCAATTACTTTATTCAGAATGTCCTCTTGGACCACATACAACTGATGGAATAACACAGAATTAAAGGAATACAATTGTTTAATCTTTACACAGAAATTTAGAGTCTGCCCTTGATTTTAATGACGAAGGCTCTCATAACACATGCATTGTTTGTTTACATAAAATCCTAGCTCATCCCTAAGAAGGGAGATTATTTCTCCACTGCACCATTAATGAAAAGTTTGAAAATGCCAGCAGCAGTACTGCCACACTAGTGGCCATGTGAATTGTTCTGCTAACTTTTTTGATGGGATAAAATAAGCTAAGGAGTTCCTTGGACTAAGCCTTCCTCACCCACACAGAGGCATTCCTTCAGTTAAGCAGATAGAAGGAAAGCACCTTGGTGATTTGGCAGAATTCTGCTGTCATACACCTGAAGAGTTACTGAACAGCTTTCATTTATTTACTTAAATGAGGCCATGCAGGAGAGAATCTAGGACTACACACATAGCCATTTATGATATTTGGAAAGAAGGCAACGAAGACGAACTGTGGAAATATTAGGAAAATCCTTCCTGATTGATCCTCTGGCCCTTTCTGACAGAGAATTCACACATTTAGATCCTGGCCATAATCTCTGCAAACCCATTGCATGGATGTGCTGCCTCAGTCCCTGCAGGTAGCTGGAGAGTGCTCCAGCACTATCTCCACCTTTCCTCCAGAGGCCAGATTCTCATGTGTTTTGGAAATCCCACAGGAAAAAGGACAAGATGGAGAAAAGATGCAGCTCTGCACTGCTACCCTGCACCTTGCAGTACAGCTCTGCTTTCTGCCACGACAGCCATCTCTCATTTAAGAGCAAATTAGTTTGGCTGGGAAAATTAGTACTTTCCAAGCCCTAGAAGGAAATCCAAGGCATGAGGGCTCACAGTAATTGTTTTTCGCCTGCCTTCCCTCATCTCAACCTACTTACCTGAGCTTCTTTCACATGCATGTCTCTTTTGCCTTCTTCAACTTTAAGTAATGAGCAAACCCCAAATCAGTAAACCAGAATATGATGGTGGAGAGATAATGAGCTCCAGAATTTCCTTTTCCAAGGAGCCAGAATTCCTGGTCTCACCCTTCCGGTGGCAAATGAGATTCTTGCTGGAGGATGTCCTGCCTCAAATCAGGTGGGTTTTTTTGAGGTTTCATCCCTTGACTCCCTTCCAAATGGAATCAAATTTCAAGACAGGCTACACTAGACAAACTCTGACAAACTTCCATAATTTAAGTTTAGCAGTCCTTCTCCTCCCTACTTTCTCTTGGCTGGGGTTTTACATATAGCCAAGAGGAAAAATCCTACTCATCATCAACAACAGGGAAGCCAGGAGAGGATATATGCCTACCACAGGTATGTGTTATTCTGCAAGCTTCTTTACAGAACACCAGTATCTGTTATCACTAACAACTTTCTCCCCTTCACATTTGTAAGAAAAAAAACGCAAAAACCACAAAAGACAGCAAACAACCACATATACTGGACAAGGGAAGTACAACATGGACATCAGAGAAAGCATGTCTTACAACATAAGATGTCCCACTCCTGCAAGGTCTTTAAAAAATACCTGAAGAAACCTGTCTTCAGTGTAATGAGCCTTCAGCAAAAGCACTTTCAATTTTTCCAAAATCACCTATGTCATCCTCACATAATAGGAAATGATCAGATAATAAAATTAATGCTGTAGCATGTAAGAGAGCAAATAAAAACACCACCACTTTCTACTAAGCAAAAGAACATTCTCACAAAGAGACAGCACACAAAAAAAATCACATCATGACTTGGATATGCAAAGAATTTCAAAAAGACTGAACAATTTGGAGTAGCCATGATGTGCTCAACACCAGCTCATACAAGACTTTATCCAAAACCAGTAAAAATCAATGGCAGATTTTCCATCAACTCTAACAGACTTTGGTTTGAGCCCTTTCAGTTCTGGAAATCAGAGTCCACAGAGTTAAAAGCAGATGAAAACCACAGCTAAATCCTGCCTTTTCCACCATGGAGCCATAAGACATCTGAATTTCCATCCAGCAGCAGCGCCCTCGGTTTCACAACTGGTACGTCAGGACTAGATTATTCCATCATTAGCAAGTAACAATGGAACACACCAGCTCATCCAAAGGTCACCAATTCAAATAAACTAGAAGAAGGCTGAGACTAATTTAAGGGTCCTGGGACTAATATGAAGGGTGATTTCATGCCAGTTGGCAGAAAAGATAAAAAGCCTTGTCAGGAAGGAAGTAGGCAAACACAGTTTGACAAAACTTCTGTTGTTATTGCATCTTAAACAGCTGTTCTATGAGAAAGTGAAGGGCTATACTTTCCAGTGATTTCCTCCAGCTTCTTCATTTTAAAAATGGCTATACATTCAGATAGCTGTGATATTTAGAGTTCAAAGTAAGGGACAGAAATCAAGCCTCTCCGCGAGGCAACGCAACTAACCAATGCAACTGCATTGATTATAGTAAAATCTCCTGTGCCTTACCTTGCTATTACAGAAATTTCTTGTAAAAGAGCAAACCCTTTGCTCTGTTGTTTTGGTTTTTCTTCTCAAATGTTTATTCAGAAGGGAAAACAGGAATCAGAAAATCTAGAAAATTGTCTCAACACACAAGTAGTACTGAACTGTAAAAGGAAAACAAACCATTTTTTATAAAAATATCCAGTCTATCAATTATGCAAGCATATATTTACGACAGACTAAGTTTTGTAAATAAACGCTAAATATGTTACTATAACTAGCAGATGGCTCAGTTCGAATGCACGAATTTTGTGTTAAAATACTAAAGGGAACACGGCTTACACTGTAGAAAAAATGTCCCGTTTGTCTTCCTGGTAAGACCTGGTATTTATTACAGCATTTTTAACCTGCGTTTCGCCTTCCCCCATGCGGACCACAGGAGGGTAAACAAGGTTTTGGGGGACCACGGGGCTATGGGGCTCCTGCCACTCACCGGAACAGGTGCGATCCTTCCTTCCTATCGGCACCTCGCTGACAATTTTGCCTTTTCCTTTTTACTCGTACGCTGCCTGATCAATCCACCCACTACAAGCCTTCCTCGTCTATATTCAGTTAACAATTAACACATTTGGCTTTTTAACTTCGCGGATTTCTGTCGTTCTTGTCGCCGCCGCTTTAGAAAGTCAAATAGAAAACTTCAATGGGTATAAACTCTCAACGGGGAAATACCACCTATACTGCAAACATAAATAAATCAGGAAGCGCCGGCAGCCGCGCACGCCGCCGCTCCCCCCGCGGTGATGAATACCGGCGGTGCCGCGGCTCCCTCCCCGCCGGGCCGCGCCGCCGCTCGCCCCCCGCCACCCCCGGATGCTGCTGCGGGCGGGCGGTGCCCCGACGGGCCGGCGGAGCTCTGTCCCCGGCAGCGTTTGCGCGCCGCTGC
>VYZP01020493.1:30712-56133 GCA_013400635.1 Hypocryptadius cinnamomeus
GGGGCTCGGGCGGAGAGGTGCGGGCGCGGCGAGCGGCTGCGGACGGCGGGGGAGCCGCTGCCCGGGGACCGCGGCGCTTTTCTGCTTCGAGTATTAAAATCCCGTGACCGCGGGTCGTCCTGTCAGAGGGACACGGGCATGGGAAAGGAGGAGGATTCCCCGTGGTCTGAGGCCGAAGGCAGCGGCCCCCGCTAACTGTGCCGCGCCTCAGTCTCTGGAGTGGGCAGCCAGGCAGCCGCGGCACTGCGCAAACACGAAGTTAAAGGGCTTGTTGATGGCACGTCCTGCATCCGGCTGGATTGTCCCGCTGTTGACTCGCATGCTTTTCCCATGGGCTTTGACCAGGCACACCCTGCTGCGAGGCCTCTATCCCAAGGGTGCGGGCAGCCTCGGTGGCAGCTGGTGGCTGGCAGTCCCCTCTCTGCAGGGATGCCCAGTGAGGGCTCTCCCCTTGCCCCCACACCTCTGAGCTTAGGGAACCAAGGGGTCAGGGTGTGAGGGCAGCTGACAGGTGATCCATGCAGGAGTCAGGAATGAGGTGGCTGTAACCAGCGCACCGGCTCTGACAGGAAAATGAAGACTGATGGGCCTCTGGTCTACAAAACTGGGGTAAATTTGGTCTCAGAAACATGATCGCCCTACCTCAGGCCAGCACAAATGCTGCTCCTTGCTCTTAGCAAGGCAAGCAGGTCTGGGAAGCTGTAGGTTTGCTGGCCTTCAGTCACGCTCAGAAGAATGTTCTCAGAAAAAGATGACAGTACATCCCCACCACCCATCTCTAATTCATGAGGCAGGGAAAGCAAGGAAGAAGTACCCAGAGTCTCATTAGCAGCTATCAGCTTGAGCGAGTAAGATGGCGTCTGAAGTAACAGGCGTGAAAGCAATAGCTACTTGAAAGAATAAGATCGGTTTGTTTTTCCTTAAGGAATTACAGGAATATTAAAGCCTTCTTGCAGTTATAAATCATTTAATGCAAATCATTTAATCCAAACAGAATTTTTACAGGCTCATGAGGCTCACTCATTTTGCCAAGAGTGAGTCATGTACAAATAAAATGAAACCAACAAAGAAAAGAGCTCTCATACCATGTGTATGTGGGTGATCCTTTGAAAAACTTGTAATTATTTTTTTAACTCTACCACAGCCAGGAAGACAGGTTTGTAAAGCAAGAGCAAACCTTGATAGCTGTAGCCTATCCACATGTACTTCTTCCTTCACCCGCAAAGTAACACAACAGGTCCCTTGACAGGTTAATGACAGCAGTGTATCAGCAGTCCCTCAAAAACCGTGATTTCAAACCCAGTTGTGTGCACACAGTTGTGTGCTGACATACTAAGGCAGCAAAAGACTTTTCAAAAAAATGAAAATAATGTTAAGTGATTAATACTTAGTAAAAGATTGCAGTAGGCAGTTAATCCCTCGCTTACGGGTGAGTTAAGGACTTGAGTTAGACTTCATTCTTCACTCCCCATGTCATAAATATGTGTTGCTAAACACAGAGCACAGCATGAGCCAGTGGGGTGGTGATACACTGTTCTGAAATGACTAAAATGCAGGGACACGAAGCCATGTGACGGTGAGAATGGGAGCCTTAAAATGTGTCATCATCCCCATCGAATGCAACTGACACAGAATGCCATTCACTGATGGCAAGAGCAAATATTTGTGGATACTGGAGAGGTATGGCTTCCTCCTATATTCTGATTCCAATTCCCTGCATCTTTTGGAATAGATATGTCAAAGTATTTCAAAATGTTCCTCTAGGCACTTACTTTGCGTGAGGACAGATGCTCCTGGGTCCTCACATGACCACAGTTTCCCTTCTATCTGCCTAGGCAGAAGATGATACTTGCATATGAATTGTTAAGTCCCCAGATTTGGGAAATCTAGGACCCTAAGCCCTCTGCAACTTTCACTATCAGTGCCCCCCACCACCCCCAATGCCTGAAACATCACTCCTGTCTGGCAAAAGGAAAGGTCCTATTGTTCTCTTTGAGTTTCAGGGATGTGCTGTGACTACCATGCATTCACATAAATGCTTTTCTTATGCATGGAATAAGGGTTCAGTACCACTGCAGGACATGTCAAAGAGCCTCTGAAACCCTGCAGTATCTGTGCTGCCTGACCTGGAGCGGGCACTAAAGAGGGAGGGAGGAGCAGAGGGAGGCAGCACATAGTTTGTACCAGGACAGTAATGGCAGCATTTTCCTCCTCTCTGAGAAGCAAAGTTCAGGTCATGTACAGGCACAATTTCCCACTGCATCAGTTATGCACAGGCTGTGACCTTGTTCACAAATGGAGGAGCCAGAAACTTCCCCTCAATCAAAAAGCAACCTAACCCTGACCCCTGAGCTATCATCAAATGCCTGATAGCTGGTCCAGGAGTGCCTAGGATATGTCCAGCTCTGAGATGAGCTGGAAGGGA
Source organism: Hypocryptadius cinnamomeus (assembly GCA_013400635.1). Taxonomy (NCBI): domain Eukaryota; kingdom Metazoa; phylum Chordata; class Aves; order Passeriformes; family Zosteropidae; genus Hypocryptadius; species Hypocryptadius cinnamomeus. The sequence continues at coordinate 33,138 of VYZP01020493.1, forward strand.
ATCTGCACACCTTTTGGGGCATAAGGCTCTTGTCAATGAAACTGTATTCTTTCTTTTGCATTTTAACACAACAACTTAACTTGTTACCTTGGTGGAGTTCAGCTTTTTATCCTTTATTGCTCTCAATTTACTTTTCCTCCTAAGCAATTTTTGTCTGGCTTTCACACCTCAGGGCTGGGCAGGCAGGGGAGAGCTTTTGTTTCTTTGGGCTCTCTAAGGGTAATGGACATTGTGCATCTGACATGAGCTACCAAATTTCCTTGTTACTGCTTGGTTTGTTTTGCTCTACAGATCTTTGATTTTAGAATGGTTGTTTGGCACATCAGTTCTGATACAAATGACTTTGTGTTTTTCTCAGAAGTACTACACACCTCACCTGTTCCATTTTTAATTTGTTTGTACACAAACAGAGAGGCAGAGAGCACGGGCAATGAAACATGAGCTGAGCTGAATCACTTGACCACCCAGCACACATTATCTGGTGGACAGGGGACCCTCTCATCACTTTCTGAGGGAGGGTCTTACAACATACGGATTTTATTTGCAATTTCCCAGGCCTCTTACTTCCTGAGTACTACAGTGCATGAGGACACGGTGATTAAAGATGAAAACAATCACAGTAAAGCAGTTTCGAACTTACTCCAGTCTGCTGATTAAATGAAAACTTCACCTTTTGGCAGACAAAGAGAATCCAAAACATTTTGTTTTAAAAGTGTTAAAAGGAATGTGAAAATCAGGAAGCATACATGCCTCTTTTCATTTTTAGACTACCAGGAGTGAGTCAGCACAGCAGGAAAGCATCCTGTGTGAGTCCCTCTTTAAATGATGGATATGCAGTGCTTAAACACACAACAAAACTGATGGACAGTACGTGACTACAATGACTTTAAATTATTTTCCATTTATTATTAAAGCTAACTGAGGCAAATCTTCTCTAAATGCCATGAAACACTTCAAAACATTTTGGTGTTAACTGAAGGTATTTGGCCAACATCCTCTAGTCTTTGTCTGGGGCAAATATCCATTTCCTGAAAAAAAATGGAAAATAAACCAGTAATACCATATACTCTTTCTTTTCCTCTCCATTTTCCATTTTCCAATACAGTGTAATATATGTTTGTTTCAAGATTTCTGGGACATATAAAAATAACCTAATGTAATAATGCTTTGCTCTTGCACATAGATCCAATTCCATCCTACCACCAGAATTCAAGGGGAACCAGAGCGGATGTGTGAGAACAGAAGAGAAATGAATGAAAATTGAGACAAATAGGAAAGAAAAATAAATAACAAGAAGGAAAGCAAAAGAGAGAGAAACAAATCTGGAGGCACACTCTAACCTCCAATGCACAGTTCATATCCATTTTCGATCTGTCATGAAAAAAACACAGCAGGGAGTTTTTTTCAAGTTATGCAGGGTTGCACATGACACAGGAAATTAGTGCTCAGTCCACAAAACCGAATGAACACAGGCAAAAAAATCTGAACTGAAAGAAAGCAGTAAGATTAAATTATTTTCAAAAAAATATTTTTAAGATCTGTGTTTCTAAATTACAGCAAGAAAGTATTGGGAAAAGTAGGTCTCAGCTCTCCTAGACAGAAGCCAGCTTCCAGACTAAACAGGAATTTGTGCATGTTCTCCATTTTATTGCAAAAGCTATTTTACTAAAAAAGGCTATTTGGACAGTTATCAAAAGATGATGTGGAAGTTCAAGCAAGTTCAAAACAGATCAGACAATTAATGGTCGACAAGTCCATCAATGGCCAATAAACATGATGATGCAGTCCAGTGAAATTATTTTGGTTTAGGAAATTCCCATATCCTCTGACTGCCAGAAGTTAGGAAATCCTACACTTTTTCTATTTCTTCCAGTCTTTTTGCAAGCACCCTCTACTCATCAGCCGAGGACAACTGGACTAGATGGGCTACTGGATTAAACAAAACCAGTAGTTTCATTCTTCTTATTCTCTAAACAGGTCCTCAAGACCATTCTTGTCCTAGTGCCATCTGTGATGCTTTTTTTAATGAGTCATGGCTCCAAATTTCATGATAGTGGACCTAGTTTGGATTTTCAAAAAATGCATATCAGAAGCAACTTCACATTAATAAATTAATATTAATGCAAAAAGTAGATGACAAATGACAGGTTTCAGTGGCTCAGATCTGTAGCTTTTCCATCATACCAAATGGGATGGTCAAGGAGCACACTAGTAAGGACAGCCCATCAGGCAGGAAGAAATAGCATTTAACTGGCCTGCAGAAAAGCCTCTAGTTTGAAGTGGTTGTGGCAGCACTAAAGGCTTGCCACACAATTCCCTTTCAGCAGTGGACAAGGGACATCTTTTTTGAGAAGAGTCAAAAGAAGAGTGAGCACAACTGGGAGAGAAGGTGCAGTGGGAAGATGTGTAGAGGCCCTATTGAAACCAGATCCCTTGTCCCAAACCACAGTGGTTTCAGTTAAAAGATTAGGGCTTGGAAAGGCTCCTTCAGCTGGAATAATTATAACTGGGTTACTCTGAGGCAAAGCTAAAACACACTGGGGAGAGTCTTGATTTTGGAGGTCTGACAGAAGCAAGAGCTTTGCAAGTTCTCTCATTCCTAATCCAAGACCATATGGAGCTCAACTACCAGGTGGGTGGGTGTATTAACTGAGGGATCGCGCAGCTCATCCTATTCTAAACCAACTTGTTCTTCATGAGCAATCATTACTATGGAAAAGAGAGCAAGAAACATAGACATGCTGGGAAACAACCTCTACCTTAGAGTAAAAATAATGAAATCTAGGAATTGAGATTCTACCTTTCTACTAAGTTCGGAACAGAGAGTAGAAGCCTGCTATCTCTACTCTGGAGAAGATGAGGTCATCTACTCATTTCAGTAAGTAAAAGCATGCAAAATAATGCTCTATAATCTTCCCATTCATCCTCCACTCTTGCTTTAGCAGTATTTTGCTAAGCTTTATTTTAGCAGGCCCGACACATGCAACAAATGAGATCACTTTACCATCTTCATCCTGAATCCATTCATAGCTGAATTTCTGGAAGATTTTGGAGATATGCACAGAGTTTTCATGGAAGTATTTTGGTTCCTAAATTCTCTTGGGAGAACTGGAACAGAAATATTACCCTGGTGCTAGCAGAAATGCTATAATGGATAGCGCTATAATTCTATTAGTTTAGAACGGGTTGCCATTTTTTTGCCCCAAGTGTAGCACATAGTGTAGTATATATACCTGCTCATATTACCTCTGTAATATGCAGTGCTGGTAGATTTTCAACAGCCATATTTCAGTAAATGCCAAATTAAACTCTATTTGCCTGACGTACAAGTGGAAAGAGTCCTCTGAGTGTGATTATGGGCTTCATGTTGTGATATTTATGCTGATAGTGTCTGCAAAAGAAGCAGTTCCTTCCCCTAGAAAACCTGATTTGTCAGGAATCCCAGAAGGTACTTTGGAGGCCAGCTTGAAAAATCTCTCTGTAAGAAGGAAGAAGAAGGAAGGAAGAGTCCCACTTTTGTCAAAACTCTGGCTTTTCAAGTGACCTTCAAGCACTGCAGCAGAGTGGCAGCGTTACCTGGTGTGCATAAAGCTTTGCAGAGGGAAGTGCCTCAGTAAAAGCTCTTGCTTGACTTCTAAAGAGTAAATATAGCAACTCATGGCATAGCTATGCATAGCATAGCATAGCAGTGCTACACTTTTTTTTAGATACCCGGTCAGCTGAAACCCAATAACATGAAGATTAAAAACTTACTTATGACCCAAATACAATAAGAAGTAGTATGGAAACACCTACACGCCCACAGGTCCTTCCTGATGCGCTCAGACCCACGGCTATGAACTCCTGGAACAAATTAGAAACTGGCACTACCGTAATAGCTGGGTATCTCATTTCTTTAGGACACATCTGAATGAGCAAAACATGAACAAACAAGCAATGGATGAGACAGATAAGTTGCTAATTCCAACATGCAGGAACCTCCTGCTTGTTAACTTATCCACCCTAGTCAGTCCTCTGACTGTAGAAAAAACAATCCACCAAATCTATACCAGGGAAACAAACAAATTATAAATGCACAGAGACAGGCTGAACCACTTACATGTAGCTTTTAAATTATCTTTATGAAAACGAGAACTTGGGGAGGAGCTGGGATGATTAGAAACTGATGATGGCATACACTACTGGCTTTTCCTTCCTCCAAACATATCACTTCATGTCTTTAAATTCACTAGGTCTTCAGACACACCAAGAGCAGTTACTTACTCTTTCTAAAGACTTTTAGAAAGCTGCTACTTAAACTTCAAGCACTGTGAAAAGGAAATAAACATTTCAGGAAATCTTACCTGTTTAAAGAACTCTTTAATAGTCTAATGACTTTTTAAAAACAACAATTTGAATTTTGCCAAAAGTATCACTACAAACAGAATTAAAGTGCTTCCCCACCCTGATTATAGAATTACTGAAATAACATATAATAACCTGAAGGGGGGAAATTATCTCAAAAAAAATGTGCCTTTACTGTTCACTATAACGCTGTTTTTCATCATTCAACATTGAAAATGTTCACTAATAAAATAGAATTCATTGGTTTTATAACAATTCTGGTGCAAAATCTTCTTTTTGAACCTCTAATTGATCCTCCAAAAGAGCTTTATTAATCATTGATGGAAAACTGGCAAAATCCTACCCTGCACTTTGGCAACCTTTCAAAATGTCCAATTAGGTCAAATCAAGAAAGTCCCAGAAACCAATTACAGCAGCACTTCTAAGCCAAAAAATCTCATTGTACTCTGAAACAACCGCAACATTATAGAAAAAAACAAACCAAAACAAAATCCAAAACCGCTCAGTGTTGCTCTGGTTATGCACCTGAATTACCACCTCCATAGAAACATGCCAGACAGCCACTCCTTGAACTACATCAATTAATGATATTTGCTCACAAATTTTATTTATCGGTGCCATAAATGTCACCAAGCAGTTCACCACAAGGAACAGTGCCAGCCAGCTCCTTAATCTGTCAAGCGAACGCTTGCTCCCCTTCAGCATTTTTATGTACATCTCATCCCCAGCGCTCTAATTGCACGTGCATACGTCTCCGCCTTTTTTATGAGTTTCGTGTGTTCTGTATCTCACCTGCATGTTTGCACATTAACAACTATGTTGACAATGTGATAAAAATAATCTTGGCGGCAAGAACAATAGCGACCTTTATCTAACTTCTCAAGAATGTGATCTTTGCTTCAGCAGAGCTTCTGCACGTACAGCCCTATGGTGCTGGTGGGCTGTTTGAGGCATGTTTTGCTGCCAATCCTAATCCCACCACCCACAGTTAAGAATTAATTAGGACTTGAAGATGCCAGAGGGAGGCAAAACAAACAAAAATAGCATTTTAATTAACTGCAAACAATAATTAAGATTTTGCATTATGTTTAGCATCTGTGTATTTCTGGACTTACTGCATGACTCTGAACCTAATGAGAACATCCATCTAAATCCCAGAGGACTGGACAAATCTCAGATCCTAAGAACATCCATAACATCTCAAAACAGTAAATAACTCATTCATCCTTACTGTGAAGACCAGTAATTAAAAATTTTTAAAAACACTACTATAAATGAACTTAAATCAATACAACCTGGCCAGAGTAAAGGAGAACAAAATGTGCACACATATAGTAAGTAGAGTCTGAGTTTCCGGTTCCAGATGTATACCTGTTCTGCCATTTCATAACATGGTGGTCCCTACTTTGCCATACTTAGCTATTTAGTTGGTTATTTTTTATTTAGTTAGTTATTTACTTACTTACTTAACTTATTTATTTACTTTATTTACAGTCCCCTTTTACTTTTTTATTAACCTGTCATTATCCCAACAAAATTAGGAAGGCAGTGTTATATGACATACTTTTTCCAAAGTCATAGAAGTTATTTACATCATTTTCCACTCCAATGCTCTTTAATTGCAATGCTGAGACTCAGAACCCTCTAAAACTCCTCCTATGTATTTTAGTTATTCAGTTTTCTTTGTCATTTGATCTTCCACTGGCTAGTTAACAAACAGGATCTCAGCAGTTTATCTCAACACCAAGTATTACATTCTCTCGACTCATGCCTGACACAGTTACCCGTCATTCAGAAATCAAACCTCTTAACAAAAATCTCCTTACCTTCACCAGGAGGACAGGTAAAGTCCTGCAGTTTTATTTCACCATGTTTTTGATCAAGGTTAACCACCAGGACCTGGTCATACAGAAGAGAGTCAAGGGCTTCTCTTGTGCCTCTCTCTAGAAACCTAAAGGAAAACACCTCTCTGAAGTAACCATGTGGCTTTTGTGTTCTGCTGTTTTCCAAAAACAGCTAGACCAAACCTCCTAATGCATATTAACTATGGCTAAAACCTTAATTCACTTAGGAAGAGCACAGAACTCATAGTACCATTTCTATAATGCAGCCCCAACATCTCATTTGTATTATAGCCACTATATGTCAGACAAGTGCAACATTTTACCTAATATGTTGAAATCATTGTGTGGATCCTTTTCTTCCTCCCATTATTGGTTTATTAATCCATTAATATAAAAACCAGAAAATGTTTGGAAGATCCTGCATATCTCTATCTGTCTTTCAGCCTAAGTTCTATAGATTCCTTGGATTTCATAGGTTCCATGTGTTCTCCCTTACATTTTGCTAAACTTGTAGGGACAGAACTGATTGGGAATTATATTATTGTTTTCCCCTCCATAGCACATTTTTTGAAATGCAAATGGAATAATTGTAATGGAAGTGTTAAGAACTTCATAAAAACAGTAAAAACAAACTGATCCATATTCAAGAAGCCAAGGTCAGACCTAAGTGTAAAGTTTGTGTGAGAATGTATCCTAATGTAAGATATCTTTTGTTAGAATGATTGCCATTATCTATGTCTGATTGCAAATGGGGCTGAATTACTTAGTTGACCTGGAAAGGTCAGGAATTTTACTTGTTTTTTCTCTAATTTTATTTATGTAATGCCTTTTCTTTAGCTGTCTATAGTCTCATAACTGCACCACATTGTTATATTTGTCCTTCTAAAAAAGCTTTCTTTCCTTTTTATTCATGATTTGGTTTGGGGTTTTTTTCTATTATGGTGTTAAACACCCCATTAAAAATGTCACATTTCCTTTGGGTAGATGAAGAAATTAGTTGCCCCCTTTCTTTACATAAAACGCTGGTCTGTCATGGCCTAGGAAGCCCAGCTTGGTACAGGATAGCTATTAGGCTGTTCCTGGTCTGCAGGGCATCCTGTAATACAACATACCTCATAGTTGTGTACGTGCTGCTGTACAAGAGTGGCTGAACCTCAGCCCTTATCACAGTTGCCCCTTCTCGTTGGTAATACTTTCCAGGAAATCAACTCACAATCTTTTGTCTTTCTTTCAGGTGTATATAAAATCTGTATTTTCTGTGAGTAGCTTTGGTTTTCAATGCCCCATAAGGAAGTTTTGGGTCTTCCTCCTTAACTTTCTTGGACTTGCTTCTGCATCCCCTGCCGTGGCAGATGCATCATCCTATATCAGCTGTTTTCCTGCTTAGTCCTTTTTCTAGAAGTGCAATCTGTAGTACATTTAAGAATGTCTCAGGTTTTTCCAGAGTATTTTCATGTGTCAAGAAGATAAAATGGTAAAGTCTCAGGGTCTGTGGGGTTCTCGCTTCATCTGCCATCCACGTAGCAAAATGAGCTCACAATTTCCTAGGACAGCAGTGTGGCATCCTTCCCTCCCATATAAAAATCTCCAGAAATGCCTGTAGCCGTTCAGCTATCTACTTATGCCCGGGTTCCCACTCTGTATTCCTAACCCTCTTCCACAATTTTCTGCAAGCTACCTCTTTTTGTGTGTCTTACTCGGGTTGATCTCCAGATTGTGACAATTTGTGTGATGAAAATTAATGTTATTTATCTCCTGCATTTCAGCTTGCTTCTGAGTAATACTATCCCATGTTGGTTTTGTTTGTTTCTCTTAAGCTAGTCAGCTTACTCCAACATTACTTTCTAAAATGTTTGTGTTACCTGGAGAACTTCAATTTCTTTTTCATAGGATGTTTTCATCATTATCAAAGACATTTAACTTTTTTTCCTGGCCCTTTTTTTTCTCAAAACATTTTCATTGCTGCTTTTCCATGAAAACAAAGTATTGTTGTATTAGCAGGTTCCCTTTCTTTCTTTCTGCTAGGCCTCATTTTTTAAGAGATTTCCTTTTTAAATCTGAGACAATATGTCTTTCTTCATTTCCCTAATAAGTCCTGATACCATTTCCCAAGCCTTTTTTCCTAACAATGCCTTCTCATTTATTCTGTTGAAGTTTTATCTCAACTGCTCAGTATAAATTTATATTAGAATCCGTCTATTTTCAGTTTATGTTTATTGATTTAAGGAGAAAGGCCAAGGCCTTAAACTTTTGTAGCCAAGCATGCTTGCTTAATCTTAAGCAAGTTTTACACCTTTTGGCAACTTTGCCTGCACAGATTGGCTCTGTAACTCTTTTTTAATGATACACAGTATCTCTCTGTTTTTCTTTGCCGCTGGTTTAGTGCCTCAGTATCCTGAAGTATTTCTTTCAGGTATACTTTCTGGGGGGAAAGAAAAATATGTAACGTGGGAAAGAAGTGCGATTTGATTATTGTATATGTTCTGCAAGTGCTTGCTTTTTGTTGAGGCTCTTTCCGCTGTTCACCGCCTCCTGATTGCCCCAGGGCACAACTGCTCCATGCTGCATGACCCAGCAGAGCGTTCTCCTGCGACGGCAGCGCTCACTTCGCCACGTGTTCTGCCACTGTTTTGGTGAGACAAAGCCCTACCCCTGATGGACGAAGACTGTGCTATGACAGACAAGCTAGACAGAGAGCCAGGACATGCACTCTCTTCTCCTCGGCTCTGCCACCTGTTACTGCAGGACTTAAGTTACTCCATATTCCGTTTTCCACATAATATTCTGTGTTAGTTTGTTTACATCACTCACACAGAAGCATCCCAAAGAGCACCCTATGCAAGTCTGGTTTTTTGCATGAGAGGTATTGACTTCACTCGACTAGGAGGCCAGTAGCACCCATTAAAAAAACGATCCTTTGCAGTCACAAGCACGATTAGCAAACAGCCTTACTACATTCGCAGAGAGGTTCTTACAGCTTGTTTCAATTTGTCAGCTGGTTACAGAGTGCAGTCTGGAATGATAACACACGGCCGCTGCCATCTGTGACCTGAACTCCCCAGGGTTTCCCAGCCATCTCCCATGCTGCCATCCCAGCTGAGCTCAGCGCTCCCACAGGAGCAGGAGCAGCTTTCCCTGAATTCCCTACGGAGCAGCTCGGCCCCTTCTGCGAGGTCTGAGCAGTTCCCAGGGGTGGAATGAACTCTGCAGAAGCAGCAAACACGACGTAGCCCTTCCTGGAGCCTATTTTCTTCCCGTGTAGCCAGTAAATACGTCTGGCAAAAGGCAGGACCGGGGGACGCTCAGCAGCTGACGCTGCCTTTGCAGCTCTAGCCCGGTCCTCGCCGGCGCGGGAAGCCCGGGGCCGGGAGGGGAGCCGCGGCAGGTCTGGGAAGGGCAGGGAGCGGCATTGCCCGGGCGGCGGCACACCGGGGCCTCCCCGCCCCGGTGGCAGGCCGGGCCCGGGCTGCGGGGGCGGCCGGCGGCGCCGNCGGGCGGGGAGCGCTGCGGAGCTGCGCGCCGGGATGGCGCGGAGCGCTGGGCACAGCGCAGGGTCCCGGAGCTCCTCACGCCTCTCCTGAGCGCTTCTGCCGCCTCGGCCGGGGACGGGACCTGCCGCGTCCCCGTCGCCCGGCGGAGGGAGGCCCCACCGCCCAGCGCCGCGCCAGCTCTCCGCGGGAATGCACACTTTCTGCACCGCCAGAACTGCTGGCGAACGAATTGTGTTAATTCCGGCGAGCTGGAGCGGTGCGGGCGGTGCTGTGGTTAGCCGCGAAGTGCCGAGGCAGCGCTCAGGGCTGTCGCCGCTCGGCGCCGAGCCGCGCTCCGCAGAGCCGCCCAGCAGGGCAGCGGAGGGTTGCGTAAGAGCGGCCGCTGCGCCCGGGCTCGTTGGAGGTGGTTCTGCAAACACCTCGTGGACACTGGGCACCGTCTGTCTTATAGATTGCAAAGTTTATTTGTTGTGGGGTTTTATTTTATTTTCTTTTAAATTTTTTTTCCTTCGCACCACCAGTGGCCAGGTGTGGAGACTGACCTACGGAGTCGCTAAAATAGACATCCCTTTCGCTTATGTGTTTTCAACGTCTTGCTTCTGTCTGGTTTTCAAGACTCTACGGACAATTTTTACATGTGAGAAAGTATAAAAGGAAATAAAAAGACACAAGGACGTAGTTTTGGTATCACTGCCTGCATTATAAATGTCGAAATAGGAGAAGCATCCACATGACACCTACAAGGGGATGCAATGATTTGACTAGACAGCCTCATAATATCACAGCTGAGATGGGAGAGCAGTTCAAAGGCAGTAAAAGGATTAAAGCTCCAACCCAGTTAGTATTTAAGCTTCTAGAACACAGTTACTCTATAATGTGATTCTGCTCTGAGAATGGGATAGCACGTGCTGATTATGTATCAGTGCTTTCTGCATCATGTTCCTGCTCAGCTTATATGTAAAAGATGTTGCCAGTGAATTACAATCCTACAAAGACAGTTGGGATTTTCTTCTCAAGTAATAAAATAACTGTTTAAGTTCAGCATATTGAAATGCATTAAAATGTAACTTCTATACACCATTCAGTATTTTCAAGTCTTCACTAAAGAAGAAGTGTACTTTTTGCTCAAAAAAAAATGTAAGTCCTTATAATCCAGGTGAAGCATGCTGTGTATTTAAACAAACATGAATTTGGTCCTGAGTCCTGGCAGCACACTGCTACAGGGTGTACCCATATTATGTTTGTGGATCTGTCAAATTCAGAACCCACTGTAATGATCAGCTGTCTAGAAAAGTTTCAACATATTCTAGAGATCTAAAGAAGGAAAATTCTTATTCTAGAGAGGAAAAAAAGAATGTACTTTAAAATATCTAGGGCTGATGAACTGAATTGCCTTTATTCATTTTTATATGAGCTTAGAGATTTTCAGCTAGCAAGGACACGTAAGGTGTCCTGTAAGTCCAGGCTGCTCTGTATAGAAGGAAATCTGTAGGCTAGGACTGCAGTAAGCCAACAAAAGACGCGGTTCCATACTTTGGTAATGAGAGAAGATGAGGGGAATGATGACAATAAAATCAAAAAGTCGATGACAAAGCAGCAAGCAGGCAAGACAACCAGGCAAGGAAGGACAAACTTCACCTTAACACAGCAGGTCAAGGGAAGCAAGCTGGATTTTTGGTAGGGGTGCTGTAGACAGGAGCACGAGGAGGGATAGTGACCATCAGGAATGAAAAGTGTCTTCAAGACCTTTCCTGAGGTACATTTTAAGTTCCTGGGTTTTTAATGTGGAATCTCTATAGTTCCATCCAGCAGCAAAAGAATGGATCTAAACTATACAGGATTTTACTATTGCAGTTTTGTATTTCTCTCTGCTGAAGGACCAGATAGGAACACACAACTGGCTGGATCTGGGAAGAACGGGGAAGCGTGTTAGAGTAGACAAGGCCCAGTGTAATGAAAAATAGTGTCTGGAGCAGGGTCTTCAATTTTTCTATTCATGCTTCCTACTAGACTGTCACACTATTTTCCACAATGATTATTTTTTTTTTTAAGTATGCAAATAAAAATTACTAGAATTGTCTTTCTGTACTTGCTTGCAAAAAAGTGATATCTTCTCCTACATATTTTGCCCTTAAAATTTTGAGTAGGGTGAATCTACTGGAAAAACCCCCAAGTAGAGAGTGCAACCAGATGAAGCAGCTGCTTGATGCATGCAGGCATTGTTTATTTGAGCCACTGCAGTGCTTTTACCCTTCCACCCAGCACACAGGAGCACCTGCTTTGCTGCGTTGTACAAACTCAAAGGAGCTCACAAACACCCTCAGTTTTCATGACCTGGATTTCATGGAAGCCCATGTAAAAGGCAGATACTCACTTTCTGAGATGGTGGTTAATCCTCACTTTGGAAGCAGCCACCCAGGGCTTCCTGCTGCTCTGGGAGCCCTTGCTGTGGGAGCCAGGCAAGGGGAGATTGGCCAGAGCTCTCCTTGGTGGGGCCCACCAGGAGCCTCCTGGCAGCAGCCAGGTGGGCTCCATACACAACAACTTTTATGATCTTCATGGTGGGGAGTCCTTCAGAGTGTTCAGCAGAAGGTGTCCTTTTAGGTCTCCCTTTTTGCTTACACTTCTGTATATACTTTTACCCTGTGCATTCTTCATGTTTATTACCAACATGTATCACAGATACAGCTGTCTTTTTGTTGTTGTTGTTATTGCTAATATCTGATAATACAGACTGTTAAATTTTGGGAAATGTATTAAAAATTCACCGATTTTAAAAATTACTATTTTTCTAAGTTTAAGTTCTCTTAAGTGTTTCATCAGACTTCTTAGATGACTGCCTATACTTCTGGTAGATTTCCAGCTTTCCCATCCATCTGTTCAGTTGAAAATAACATGAATTGAATATTCAGCTTGTTCTTTAAGTTGTAGATTTTCAAGGACTGAATCTTCTTTAAGCAGATAAGTGCAGCTGCTGCCTTGCCAATTTGTGACATGATTTCATTCTGGATATCCTCACTGGCTTGCATATTATTGCCAAGGTATTGAGACTGACTCATCTCTTGCACTCTTCTGCATTCTAAAGCAATGCTTGAATTTTAGGTTTCTTGTTGGAATCATTTTTTGCATATTATTTTTGTTAACCCTATGTTTACTGTCATGCTCAGTAGTTTTTAAGCTCACCTTTCCAGATGGTTTTACATGTCTGAGTGGATACTGAAGATCTAAGTCTCTAGCTGAACTAAATTTCAGCATACTGCTCTTGAGCCATTTAATGTCTAGTAGTCTGGCTACCTAAACTTTTCTGATAGTGAATCAGTAGCAACCCCAAAACATTTAATACTTTGCATTCTCATTTTTTGTTGATGTGCATTCATATAAAAAAACCTCTGCCACCTCTCTGTTCAATACAACCTTATTCAATATTAATCATCCAGCAGAATATTTTATCTCATTTCACTTATGCTTTATCTGTGCATGCTGCACCTGGATATAGAGCTGTGTTGATATTAATTTCTTTCCTTGATATAAAACATTTCATCAAGATACAACAAAATAGAACAGAGAATATAAAATGCTTCTGTGAAATGTGCATGGTTTATATCAGTATTTTTTTGCTATTCAGTTTTCCTCTGATGATTGTTTTCAGAGTGTGTTGATACACACTCTGGAAAGTTAAAGTAACAAAAAATAATAGAAAAATTATGCATGACAGAAAAAATTAAGCATGAACAAGGCCGAGTGCCATTTTCTACACTGGCCAGTGTAGAAAAAAAGTTAAGCCAAAAAATTAAGCTAGTGTTTATATGGAAAACAATGCACTCAAGCTTGCTAAGTTCATGTGCTGACCAGTCACAGGTGAGATCACCACACAGTATATACTGGAGCTAGGAGTAAACTAGTTATCTCTAAGCCAGCAGTGATCCTGTGAGGGAAATATCTAAAAAAGTTCACCTGGACCAAAGTTTCTGCCATGAGCTTTGCTTCAGCCAACTCTCCATATGAAAAGATTTATCCACAAAGAAGAAATAAAGGAGCAGACAAATCTCGTGCGGGTCACTTAATGGACTTTTCTGGTATTGTTACTGAAAGAACATAGGCTTAAGAGTTGAAAAATTTGGAAAGGGAAAAGCCCTCAGCTGTGCAGGGGCTCTCATCCAGTGAATGTGGGCTGCCTGGACAGCTCCTGTCCTCACACAGCTCTGCCTTGGCCATTGCTTCTATCTGCAGCCTAATAAGCCTCTCACTCACCCTTCTAGTTACCTCTTTCTCTTCATGTGATCCCCAATTAAATCTGCAAGAGGTGATATTAAGAGACTAACTAAATCCCTAAGTGATTTGGTTTTTCGCACCTGCAGGAAAGCATGGCTGTTCGTGTGTCAAAATGTGGACTTCAGATAGTAAAGAAATGTGCATTTGTGATGTTTCCAGTAGGAACATATAAAACAATTTCATTACTTCTTTCTGATCCAAAGCACACTGAATATTTCCATTGCTGTCGTTCTGTTAGGGGGCCTCGTTGGTTTAAAATCAATATTAGTCATGTGGTGGTTGAAATGGCAATTTTATTTAAGAATTCTTCTGTAGTAATATGCTGTCATACATGTTCTGAGTGCCCACATGGCAGAAGTCCATATGGCATCCCCTTTTAAGCAAATTATGTATAAGTGTATTTCTTCTTATAAAACCCTGCAGGAACAGTAACGAGGAAAGCCTTTCAGCAGAAACTAATTCTAAGCTCCACTATTTTGCTAGTGGGCAAGGAATCCATTTCCCTTAAGAGAAGACATCGTTTGTTCATTCACACTGGGACCCAGTAGGGAACAGAGTCCTCTGTAATGGGAAGACAGAGGCAAAGCACAGCCACTCCTTGTGTCTGATTCTATTTTCTGCCCATGTTAAATGACCCATGTAATGAGTAAAGAATTGTTTAAATCGAGTAGTACACAGCAGGTTAGGTCAATAACAACTGATAGCTGGCAGTCTGAACTGGTGATGAACAAAACTGGCGCTGTCATTTCATAACTTTTCAAAAACCATTGCAGCCATGAAAGTGCTTCCTAGAACAGATAAATGCCTTTGCTACCTGATGATTAGCACTTTAAAGATCCAGAAAGCCTCCGTACGTTTTTTTGAGAGCCCAGATACCTCTTGGGTTGGCCAATAGAGAGCTGATGGCAAATACAAGATTTTAGCAGTAGCACTTCAAGATTATTAAAAAAAAAAAACCAGAAACAAAAGTCAACTACCAGCTATTGGGGCTTCTTGATATATACTTTTGACCAACATAGTTATACATGAGTATAACTACTCTTTTGTCCTGCTTCTCCTCCTTACTGCACTGATTTGTTGTGAGCTTTTAAATTACCTTTTAAATTGCACAGGGTGAGAGCTATGGGTGGGTTTGCATCATACCTAGCCCAGAAGCATACAATTAGATCTGGAAAATGGCATTTTTACAGAGTGGAAAAGAATTACATTTTTAAAAGTGAGAAATGTGACTTGTCAAATCTTTCAAACTATGATAAAGAATGGGTGGCTGTCCTGCCTTCTGATTGCAGCCACAGTCCAGCAGCCCCTGTATTTTGAAAGATGTGAGCAGACATCAAGGGACATGGTGACACTGCTCTTATTCAATGGGACTGTGGTCTCTTTAGGGAGGACACAAGATGGTCTGTGTGCAAGAGAGGATCAAGACAAGAAAAGGTTTTGCTATACCACACCACGTCTTTCTGTCTTTTCAGAATCTTCTGGTTCAGGTCACGTCTCACAAAGTGTTATTTCTTGACAAATCTTACCTTTTTTTTGTTACTATTTTACAGGCTCCACGGACAATTAGTAAATGTTTCCATGGCAATCATCGACAGCTTCTCATGGATGAAGATAGATGTTAGCATTCATAGACAAAGACTCCATTCTTCCTTTCTGGTTTTAAAGTATTTTTAAGGCTAACCAAAGAGGATGATGTAGGAGTGTGCTCTGTTACAGTAACAATACCTCTGTGAGGATATTTAGGGAGGTCCAAGTTAAAAGTAGTCTATTAATATCTTAAGCAGCCATGCTAAAACCACATTCAGATGAGATCAGAGTCTATGCAAATCACTGGGTTTTCTGCTGTAGAGAGGGAAATGTCTTATATTCTTCTTTCCTCAAATGAAGCTGCAACGAGAATAAAGTCAAGGCTCCCCTGCCTTTGCAGAGCACCCATTTCTCACTGGCCCCTGATGTCTCCTGGAACCAAATAAAATCTATGGCAAAGTAACCTTATAAGGGGGCAAAAGTGCACAAGCAAATTATCTTAGGGTCAGAGACACTGTGAAACTATAAATTTAATTAGGTCAGTTGTCCCAGAAGAAATCCTGGAAGTGTTCATATTCTAGGATAAGAAGGCTGACACTGGTCCAACGAGAAAAATAACACCCTCCAGGTAGAACTTTTTGTCTGTGTCAACACCAGTGCTTTACTAGGATAGACATCTGGGATGTGGAAAAAACCACCTCTGCCCTCCTAAACAGAGTTAAATTTTGGAGCTTTGAAGAGGGCTAACAGTGTGAACCCTGGTACGGTTCTGGATGGACTCAATTAGTGTAAGAGTCAGTCATTTCATTTATTCATTTCATTTCAGACAGACACCATGCAGTGAGACACAGTGCAGATATACTTAGTTCTCTCTTTTGAAGTGCACTTGAACAGTCCACAGGATATGTCTTGAGAATGAGAACCGCAGAAACAAACAAATAAAGGAAACACATGTCAGGTTCCTTAACAAGTGTCAAAACCAAAAAGCCTGGTCCTCCCTCTTCCACAGAAAAGTCGCTCGATAAGAGCATCCCTTTGTGAGGAGGAGAAAAAGGACAAATTGCTGACACTTACTGCAAAGTGAAATTCTGACTGCCTAACCATAATAAGCCATCCCAAACTCAGAATTTTGACTGAGGTGTCAATCATATTCATAAATTATTTGACTACAATGTATTGCATGTCCCCCTTGTGTCTAAAACGATAAGGTTTCTTTATCAACTTACCTTCCTAACCATCTTATTAACTTAGCTTTTTTTCATTTTGTGTAAATTAGAAATAACTTTTTGTAACTACTGTATATTATAAATAGTCTCCCCTGACTGGTCTGCCAATATTCAGCATATAATCAGAAGGGAAACATAAATTATTTCTGAACTCGTGGTATGGCGTGTTTTCCAGACTGCCTGCATTTTTTACGATTCAGCAGGCTCTGCAAACATGCAGGAGAGTTACTGTGTCTCCCACGTCATGGGTGAGTTAAACCTTTATGTAAAATCAGTTCATACTGGTTCCACAGGCCCCAGTGTTTGCTGTTCAGGGGAGCTGAAGCACAGCAGTTTGCTGTATCTTACCAGCAGTGGAGTGGCAGAGACTGGTGCTCTAAAAGCACAAATTTTGTTTATTCCTAAAAGTGACTTAAACACAGATGAATCATGCCATGTTTTTTAAAAATAGGAATTTTTTTTCTCTGTGATAGAATGACTTTTTGTTAAGGTTGCAAAACTGGTGAAACCACTTCTACTTATAGGATCTGCTGCAGTGCACAGACTGCTGTGTAATCACAAGCACCCACCTGAAGCTTTCCAACAAAAAAACTGAGGAGTCTTAAATTTGGTTGCACAGGCTGTTTGGCTTCTTAGACCAGTTTGTTTCCTTACTCAGAGATGAGTATTAGAACTAAGTCTTTATATGCATATATATATATTTATATTCCTTTGAAAAAGCATGTGAAACTCTCTAAAATATACTAAATATATACTTGTACATGTATATATATTTTTGTGTTTTTCATGAAAAGCAAGTATGTTCCATCGTCTTCCCAGAGCAGTTTACATAGTTTACAGGTGGACCTCTGTATTGAGAGAGACTTAATGTTCGGAAATATAAATGAATGGATGCTGTAGGAAATTTACTGTGGAGCAGAATATTCGCCCTCTACCAGCAGGTTAAAGCACAGCTGTGTATCTACTGCTCAGCGTCCTCCCATGTGTGTACTGGAAAGTTTGCCCTGGAAGATAAGTCTTCAAACCTGCATCACTCCCAGCCCAGTTTACAGTAGGAGGTACCTGTAGTTCTCTTGAGTTCCCAAATGGCACCACAGTGGCATGAGACTCAGCACCAAGGGACTGCAGTGATATTACTAGGACTGCCACTATGTGTCCTTGCACAGGCTTTTCATTCACTCTGTTTCTTGTTTTCCCTGAGAAAGAAAGGGAAATCATGTAAAAGCAGCATAGAAAACCCAATACATACTGCCAATTTAATAAGTTTGGGTGCATTTTCTGTTTGGTGCCAGAACCTAATATGCAGATAAATCAGTGAATTAAAGAGCAACCAAATGTACCACATTATTTGCACAGCAAAGACAGTTGAAACAATCTGAATTTTTGGAAGTTAACCCTACTTATAATACTACATAATGGTGAGGAACTGAGGTAAAATCAGCTCTGGCATCTATTACCTTACTAAACAATAAACAAATAAACCCTTGTTAACAATCTTCTAAACACTTTAAAACAAAATACACAGAAACAGTCACAGAACATCTGAACAGGGTGGAAACAAAAGAATTACGTAATAATTTCAACACATAATTCTCAAATTAGATCTGCATGACATGCTACTGTGGCTTTTTCACAGTAATAAACAAAGGTTAATACTGACAACAAATACTTTTCCTCCGTACTCAAATTAGTATTACAATATACTGTTGCTGCATTTCCAAATCATTAAGAGTATTACTGAGAAGACTGCTATAGAAAAAGAGAAAAAGAATAAAGGAATAATACTATTTCTATGCTATGCCATTTTGGAGGCAGCTTTTATAATTGCGACTAAGGATACGAACAATTTAGCAGTTTCTACCATTCAATTCCCTCAACTGATGTTTATTCTAAATAAATAATTCTTTGGTGTCTGTGTGTGTTTTCTTCTCAAGTGTGGGCTAAACAGAGGCGTAGCAAAAAAAAATAGCTCCCACATTGACTGCAACA
The DNA here is from genome assembly GCA_013400635.1 of Hypocryptadius cinnamomeus. NCBI lineage: Eukaryota > Metazoa > Chordata > Aves > Passeriformes > Zosteropidae > Hypocryptadius > Hypocryptadius cinnamomeus. The sequence continues at coordinate 51,831 of VYZP01020493.1, forward strand.
GGCTTGAATTTCACCCGAGTGATCTTAACCCAAGTGTGCATCTCTGCCTGTAAAAATGCTGCTGAAATTCCAGTTCCTTCATTTAATATTACAGGCAGAAATGTAGATAGCGGGTTAAATTTCAACCCCACTGAAGTTAGCAGCAAGCCTCCTGCTAGCTTCACTTACATGTACAAAACACAAACATATGGCTGAATTAGGAACAGAAGAAAATAAGAAGGAACAGAGGAAATGCTGTCACTGACTAAAAGCAGGGTGGGTGGGCAGCACCCAGCCTTGTCCACACAGGTTTCCATTGTAGTTTTCTGATGGACTGGAAGAGCTATTCCTTCTTCCACCAAAAGCAATGGTTTGTGTCTAACAGAGCTAGCAGCTACTAGCTGCCAACAGGTCAAGAGAATAAGGAGTTGAAACAGCTGAAGGATGCTCCGGCATGCACTGAAGGCTGTGAGAGACCATAAGAAGGTGAGGTGGAGAAAGCCAGTGGGGTTCCTGCCTGGAATGACACAAACTCAGAATGACAAAGCTCAGCTGATTTCCGTGTTGCTGTATCCGCCCACTGCAGCAATGGCATTATCCCTAAACCTGCCCACAGCTTTGACAGTTATGAGAGGAGCAGCCTCTTCTTCTTCTGCAGCCTTGTAAGACACACAAATATGCTATAAGAAGTCCAGTTAGAGAAATGGGTAGATAGATTTCTAATATTGCTGGGTTTAGATTATATAAGAGCCAGGGCTTCTTGGGACTCTGCTATTTTAAACAAATGGTAGATTGCTTCTTTCTCTTGCATGCATAAAGCTGTGTCATGACAGAAAAATAAACACATGGTTGAGAGATTTCTTGAACTCCTGTATGGTGGTTAATTTTTCAACAGTTCTTTTAATGGCTTTGAGAGCATAATACAGCAGAATCTACGAAGAGTCAGCTCTCACTGTCAGTTCTTCCTCACACTGTTGAAGAAAATCCCATCTATCTTCCAATATTTTGATTTTTAGCTATGCTATTTCCCCATCTCTCTCTGGTCAGCTTTTGATGAACTGAAAATTCTGAATCTCTTCTTTGGAACCATCTACAAAAGCATGGCTTTTTTAACCATGTTTGCATAACTCTCCATCTGACTAACCTGCTAAACTCCTTGTCCCAAAAGACATACAGGAATGACCCATTTTCAGTGCTGTGCCAGCTGTATACTTAAGGACTGCATAAATTTGCCTGACAAACCACAAACAATCCCTGAACTGCCTCTTGATAACCCCTGGATTTTATTACTGTGTTGGAGTGGAGCTTTTTTTTTCCCTTTCTCTCCCACAGCAATGGAAAGGAAAAAAAAAGTAATTGAAGTAGATTGGAAGGCTTGATGTCTTAGGATTTAAAATCCAAAACCAGCTCAGTTACATGTGGCGAATCATTTTTGGTTTATGATGGGCTATGGATAACAATAAAGTTTTCATACTGTTCCCAGTGGCCAACTATTCATATCCCAGACCCACCAATGTATCTGAATTACTAGCATGCTTTTTGGCAACCAGGGAAGAACGACTGCAGGCTGAATGGGTGCCAAGATGGATGTATAATTTGGGCCAGTTCTCCAGGAAAAGTCTGCTCCAACCTTGCTGAGTGGACCAGACACTGAGCAGTGCAATTTGAGGAGCTGCAAGGGGGTGAGGGGCAGACTGCCCGTGCCTTAGGCAGAGCTCCCCGTTGCTTTCAAAGGCAGGGCAGCTTCCTATAGGATCCTGCAAAATTTGGCTGTTGTTGCTGCAGCCTCCATGTGTGTTCATGTTATTTGTTTGCCTGGAGGCTTGGCAGTTTGTTTTGACTCCTGCTAGCTCTGCAAAGACCAGAGGAAGTGAAATGGTTTCTGTTATTTCTCTTGTACAGTGTCAGAATCCATTGTATGTGTGCAAAGCTACTGAAGACAATCTGATTGCCAAGTGTTTCTGGTGGCAGAACTGGCCTGCTCATTGCAACACACTGGAAAAACAAGAGAAAGAATCCAAAATGACATTCAGCTTCTTAGCAAGTTGATAGAGCCAAGTATTGGCAAGTTAATGCATTAGGACTGAAAAGGGAGATAGCTTTCCTTTCCACTTGTAAATTTGATATGTTTTGTCTGGAAGAAATTAGAACAATATAAAAATATAACTTGGTTGTATCATTTTTCTAGCATCACTTTTTGGAAAATAGATTTGTAATTTAAGGTGCTTTGTAGTGTCTAGGAGCACCAGGATCTTGCCTGTTCACCACAGTTCACCATGGGGTTGTTTCACCACAACCAAAAGCTGAGGAATACAAAGTCTTGTTGATCGGGTTACCTTTTGAAGCTTTAGTTATTAATCTCATTATGCAGACTTGTGAGAACATGGTGGGAGAAGATTTAGATAGGGAGGAAGCTTTTATCTGTGTAGTAAATACAAATAAGAAGATAACATTAAGCCTCTCAATGGGTCCTGCTGGGCGGGAGGGATGCTGCACCACCCCTCAATAACAGCGCAGGCTATGGTTGTTCTTGTGAATAGAAGCTTTGTGTTCAAAGAAAAACTGTACTTAAAACCAACTAGTCAGACCCAAACAAATTATTTTACTAAACAGAATTGTTTTGTCCTTTGTATTCTGAGGCAAATGGATCCACAGTGACTGGTTTTCATAAAACTGTTTCTCAATGAAAATAAGAAGTGTAATTCCAAAAATGTTATGATTTCATCATCTTCCCTGCTAGAATGCTCTTCCGGACACTGGTTACTTCAGTCTGCCAGCAGATCACTGAGCTGGACAAACTACTGGACAATGACCCAAAGGAGAAGTTTAACTGAGTTAATAAAGACAGTGACTGAGAAGTTCTGGCAATAATTTATCTGGCAAGAATAAACTAATGGAAATACAAACTACACCATCAAGGTCTCCTGACACTAGTTTTCCGATGAGATGATATCAGAATGATATCAGATAGAAGACAAACAAAAAGAAAATTAAAACTTCAAAACTTTAAATTTCTTTGAAACTAGTATTTCCTACAGAGATTAAGTCTCTCAGGTTTAATGAATTTAACAGTGAAGAAAGAGGGTCTTTCTTTTAAATTAATTTTGAAACATAACAGATTCAGGAACAGACCATGTAAGGCTAGTTATTACAATAGGAAACATCAGAGGACATTTTGTAGCAGAAAGAAATTTACTGGTCAGAGTCAAGCTCCAAAAAACCCCCACACAAAATCCAAATCGGTTTCTGTTCCATAATGGGAATACGATTAAAGAAATGAAATTCTACAATGTATTGCATGTCCCCCTTCAAAGCTGTTGCACATTCAGTACTTGGGAAAAATACTTCAGTTTCCTGCTAAATGTCTTAGGAGGGCTTTTCATTGTTTTACTTTTTCATTTGTAGGGGGTTTTGAGTTTTCTTTCTTTTGCTTTAAAAGCTTTGGAAAGTTTGGGGGTGGACTGGAACTTTCCCTACAGGAGCAGACTGACGGCTGCTCACAATGGCCATAACCTGTACTGATTTCAGCAGGCTGATAGCCAGGACAACTACCAAAATCTGTTCCTGTGTGTATCAGACAGCACAGGGAAGGGAGGGATGAAAGATTCCCTGGTATCTTGATGTCATGTCCTTAGCAGATTAACTGGCATGGTGCCATTGCAGCAGGAGTGTGGGCAGTTCCGTGCTTATCCTTGGAACACAGACCTGTCTGGTGTACAGAGACAGTGCAGGGCACACAGCTTCCAGCAGGGACGTGCATCATAAGAGTGCTGGCTCCTGAGCAATGGTTCTAAAAAAGGTGCCACTTAAACTTAGCAAAAGTAACAGATGATGGACTTCTGTCCCTTGCCTCAATAATCTGGGGCAGGTTTGGCCAGCACATTCTGTGTGACGTGTGCTATAAGAAATGAGAGCTCTCACAGGCTTGAATTGCAATGTGGCTGTACAATTAGACACTAGGTACCACCAAAGGGCTGAACACTTCCAGAACTCCCCAATTATTTGCTGGAGAAGGCATCAAAATTGGATTAGAGTCAGGCTGTGTCCCTCACTTCCATCTGAAGCTTTGCTCTACAAGGGATCCCTGCAATGGGCTTTATCTCCTAAAAAATAGTACAAATAGGATTTGCTCCTGTCTTCTTCAGAGCGAGTACTAAATTTGCAAATTAAGAGAAATACAATGGTAATTGCTGACAATTCTTTTAATTCGGTTACACTGTTTATATTTGCTCAGTCATATATTTATTTATGTTTTACACGTCAGAGCAGATGAAAAGAAAACCCATTAATAAACCAACAATCAAAAGTGCTGCAAGAAAATATT
>VYZP01020500.1:0-10768 GCA_013400635.1 Hypocryptadius cinnamomeus
ACAAAACAATCCTTTTCCAGCCAGAGAACCAGGCACACCATTACAGCTTCAGGCACAAAAAATATAAAAAACAGCAAACTGGGGGGAGCAAAACCGGGAGGATGGGACTTTGTTGCCTGAAGCTGTAATTGGACAATTAACCCCAATGTGCAAATGGACCAAAATTTATAAAGGTGTGAAAACTTGTGACTCACCATCCATCTTAGGTAGAGCCACAGCTAGGCTCCTGTACTGCCCAAGGTGTATCCTTTGCAGGCCTTTTTAATAAATACTTACTTTATTTCTCTTACTCTGTCTAGCCTCTGTTCCAGGTAGCCTCACATGGCATCACTTGAACCGAGGTTACCAATAAGTCTCCCAAACCCCACTAATCTCTTTGGATTTTAAGCAAAATTTTACATTTGGATTGTCATTTTAATCACAATTTTTATTTTCAGGAATCATGCCAATTCCCAAGACATGAATGCAATCAAATAACCTTCAGCTTGGTGTCACCTCAGGTGTCTGCCCACAGCATACTGATGGAATTGGGAGGTGTTAAGAGCACAGGACAGAGGACTGGGTGTGAAGAAAGGGGGAGGTGTCCCTCCTTAATGAGAAGGACAGTGGGATTTTAGCTGAACTGTTCTTACCCACAGAGTCTCAGGAACGATGTGTTTGTCAGACTTCAGGTGATTTAGGAGAGGTAGGCTTAGAAAAAGGACACAACATATCAGCAGAATTGCTGTCCCTAGCCCATAAAAAATTCTCCAGAAAAATAAGCCTCCTTTTGAGTGGGAAAACAGGTCTTTGTCTGTTGAGGAAGTAGATAACTGGGAGGAGCTCTGGTTTATAGCTTGTTTCAGCCCAGCAGAATAACAGCAGCTGAAACCATCAGGTAATCTGTGTGGAGGAGGAATAACTATATGCAACTTTTCTTTACCAGACTTCAGACTTCAGCTAATTATGGCCACAGAAAAACCAGAAAATCAGTTTCTGAATACTGTATTTTATAAGGGAATCCATAGTTAAATACTAACATTGGAGGTTTTTTGCTGATGAGTTCTCCAGTCTGAATATCGACTTTTCTTTCCCCAGGAAAATCCTTTTCTTAATAGAAGTGTGAATTAATGACTTTATTTGTAAGTCACTGAAAAAACTTTCAGTAGGAAAATCCAAGGTATAGCAATTAGAGTGAACACACTTGTGGGGAAAATTGCTAACCAAACCAAATAATTTTTTGTCACTGAAATCTGGAAATGTAAGTACTGGAATTGCTTTAATAAAAGAGAAAGAGGATAATCTAAATCACACATATTTTTGGTTGTGCCCAAAGACTTCATGGATTCAGAGCAATTGTTCCATAACATTTAGGAAAGGAGAAATTGTTTAATTTAACCTTAATCATCTCTCAAAATACATGATAAAATAGTGGGTTTTGTGTTTTGCAAGACGTATTTTTATTGATAAACTTCAAGTAAGAAAAAAAAAAATCTCTACTGAAGTAGCTAATTTTAGTTCTTAAGGAAAATAAGACAGGATGCTAGTGTGGGAAAATGCTCAGTTTTGCTTCCTATTCCTTAGTAAATTTGCAGTTTCTGCTGTTTTTCTTATTAAGTAGTATAAAAATGTTCCCATTTCCCATAGTCACAGTCCAATATTAACTTTTCCCTCCAAAATTTGACCAGTGATGAGTCTTTTATTGTCCCTATATGTTTAGATTCACCCTTTCAAGTTTTCCTATATATTTTTTTTTCACTCTCTCGCAACTTTTAATACCAAGATTTACCCTTCAGAAATACAATAAAATACATAATGAATTCAAGTACAACATAAATATTGTTGGAAGTGGGAATATCAGGTGGATTTAGCCCAAATAAAGACTGCAAATTGCAACCTCTAAGATCCTGTTGCGTTTTCCTGTGGCCATGAGCACAATTGGAAAGTCTGAATTATTGAGCACTGTGGTAACCTCTGACTTCATCTGAAAGTTTTAAGAGCTGTTGCAGTAGTACACACAGTCTCCAAAACAAGGTCTAAGTAGAGGTAGTTATGGCATCATCAATAGAGATTTAAATACCAGGAAATTGGAGATGCAAGTCTGAAAGCTCTTTTATTTATTACAACTCTGCTGCACACTTAATGCTTTGAAAAGGATTTTATTACTATCTAAAAGCAGTTGCGCATTAAATCTTTAAATTAACTTCTGCTCTGCTTGAATATAAGTATCTTCTCCACTGGGCAGGAGTTCCACAAGACAGAGCAGGAGGGTTTTGAAGCTTTAGGTGATACGATGACAGACTGCTCCAAACCATCTCCAAGCCTGCACTTCCAGTACACAAATTTACAGCTCATACATTTACCTCAGGCCCACTGATGAAAATTCCATGTTAATGCTTTGGATTTCTCTTCCTTTTCTTTATGCTCCATCACATTTTCCTGAATTCACTTTAATGCCCTAACTTCCTTCATTTAAGCTTGCAAGCCAAAGTTAAGCAAGCCTTGTGCTAAAGAGCAGCTGCCTCTCTCCATGGGAAGCAGAACAGAGCCATTGTAATGCTCAAGAGGTTTCATAGTAAGTTTGTATCAGCAGTCACCACCTAGCCTGAGCTTACAGGGAGTTTAGCTTTGGTTAATTGTCTTCCAAAAAGAAGTAGGAGGAAAAAAAAACAAACCCAGAGGTTGTTCTCAAGGTCAAGAAAAATACAGCCAGAAAGTACAACTGGAAACAAAAAAAGGCATCAGGAAAAAAAACTCCCTTCCTCAGCTCTGCTAAAGCTATTTCTTCAGTTCTTTGCTTTACAAATCTTTAAAATATTGCTGCAAATATGCTTCCCCCAAGAAAAATATTGGTGAAAGATCTAAACCCAAAATATTTCACTTTGAAAAGTTACCTCGGTGCTTTCCAGGGCTGTAATTCATCAATTTTTCTTCCATTCTCTTGTCTATTGCGGTCTTAAGTTGGGTTATATCTCCTAAGGTACCTATCTATCAGCCCTGGTACGGATTTGGTGATTATAGTGGATCGTGGGGAATATGTGCATGGGAGGGAAGCTCACTGCAGATAATGAAAATATTGAGAAGAAGAAAAGTAGGTCCCCTGAGGTATTATAACTGTATACTTCTGTTGGCAAAATCTTTTAATGAATTAAAAATAAATTCATGGAAAGTTAGTAATTTATGTTTTAAAATGTGGTATTAGTTGGAACCTGGTGTTTTCACAGAAGAGCTGTTTAGCAAGCTGATTGGAAATATCTGATCTAAAACTTATTTTGTGCTTGGAGAAGTTACAAGATGTATGTGTGTCACAATAGAAAACAAAATAAAACGACATGCACACTGGAACTCTAAGGTAAGAAGAAGGGAAGTTTATTTTCTGACTTTAATATTTATAGGCTTTCAAAAGTGACAGTGGATTAGAGGATGAAATTGCTACCTCTCCAATGACACTGGACAAACAATCTATCAAATTACTTTTCTTCTAGAAACAATAATTATTTACATAAAAATGCATGAGAAACTCCATTACATAAATGTAAACATCAGAAGGTTTAGAAGAACTTAGAACAGGGCAACATATGTGCCAAGACACGACCCAGAAATCATCAGTGTCTACTCTGTCAGGGAAGCATAACCAGATGCTGAGCCCCAGCCATGGCACTTTCTTCTCTGCTGGTGGTTTCACAGAGCCTTCTCCACTGACCAGAGAGCATTGATGGTGAAATTCTTCATGAATAAGAACTGGAGCAGGGTGAATTTTCTTTCTTATTGTTCCTGCACAGGGCCTTTCTGAGTATTTGTGGGGTGTGTATGTGAGTGGAGGGAATGGGATTTCTGGACATAGGATTGCAAACAAAGAGTAGCCAAGAGATTTTACTGACCTGCCTATGACATTATGTTGAGCTACCCTTTACCATGCCTTTACTTTCATCTCAGGTATGCTTGCTTCTTCTGAGGTCTCAATCACCGAAAATAGTTTGTATGAGAAGCAAAAAATCACTGAAACATGGGAGTCATTGATGCAAATTCCCATCAATTTTTTTTTTTTTTTTGTGTCCTGCTTGTCAGATGCATACACTGCTTGTATGTCAGTTGAGGATAGACCACAACAGGAAGCTGTGATCTGTAGCATTTATCCTGTCTTTAAAAAGATCATTGACGTGACTGGGCTGTTTAAAGAATCATTTGTTCTCTAGGATGTTCTAGGCTGCTGGTGAAAGATGCCTGAATCGTTTATTTTAATGTAACTGAGAATTAATTGTTTTATTTATGGTATATTAGGGTAACTAAAGTCCTGGTATATCTCCTTTTCAGTAATTCTTTAAAAGAAAGTAGAATACAACAGACTATTTCAGTTGAAGGGGACACAGAATGATGTCTTTGGACCTCTTCCTATTTGCACACTTAAAAAAATCACTTTAGTTATCTCAAACTCATTGGCTAATTTAAACTGCAATTAAACTTAAGCCTTTTGTGTCATCTTCCTGCATACATATACCACAGCTCTGTGCTCTGTCTGCAAATCCTGGCCTTATTTCCAAAGATCATGCAATTCCTTTTTCCTCTTGAGCATCTCAGGGAGCTCCCCGTTCAGCCAAGCTGGTCACCTGCACAGCTTGTTTGATTTACAGCACAGTGGAATTGCCTGGAATTGTACCAAGGAAGTAAACAGGCAAATTTATCTTATCCTTCTGGAGTCCTAATGAGTGTAAGTTACTTAGAGTTGACTGTCTCTTCAGGCTCTCATAACCAGAAGAAAACATCCTCCCTAAGCAGGTCTTGGGCCACCAATGGCCACAGAATCACAGAAGGGGTAAGCTTGAAAGGGGCCACAGTGGAGTCACCTGGTTCAGAAAGTGTCACCCAGAGCATACAACTCAGGACTGTGTCTAGGCAGTTTTTGAATATCTGTAATGAGGGACATTCCACAACTTCTCTGGGCAATCTGTTCCACAGTCACACTTACAGTACTGAAGTTCTTACCATTATTCAGATGGAACCTCCTTGTGCATCAGTTTGTCCCTGTTCCATCTTCTTGACACCTGCCCTTCAAAAACATCAATTTCGATGAGGTCCCCTCTCAGACTTCTGTTCAGGCTAAGCAGGCCCAGTTCCTCCAGCCTTTTCTTGTAAGTGAGGAGCTCAGGTTCCTCAATCACCTTTGTAGCTTTCCAATGTACCAGCTCAAGGAGCTCCACATCTCTCTTGTCCTGAGGATCCCAGAACTGGGCACAGCACTCCAGACTGACCTCACCAGGGCTGAGTAGAGGGGCAGGATCACCTCCCTGACCTGCTGGCAATGCAGCTCCTAATGCAGCCCAGGATCCTGTTGGCCTCCTTGTCCCCCAGGGCACGGCTGGCCCATGGACAGCTCGTTGTCCACCAGGACCCCCAGGTCCTTCTCTGCACAGCTGCTGCCCAGCAGGTCACCCCAGCCTGTGCTGGTGCCTGGGGTTGTTCCTCCCCACATGCAGAAAACTGCAGAAATCCATCCTTTGATAGTCTATGGGAAGTTTTGTTTAGCTGATTTTGATTAAATCATCTTGCTGTTCTATGTTTTTTGGGTGATGTGTTTGTTCCCAAAATTTAAACTAATGGGGGATTCAAGCACACAACAGCATTGCCGCAGCATGCAATGCATGACTGGCTTTGCCACCACAAGAAGACCATCAGTGTCACCCCAGGACAATCAGCAAAAGGCTGAATTTGTTTTCAGTCAGGGCTGTTATGGCCCTAAATGTGTGGGGCCCGTTAAGAGATCCCTGGATAAGGTTAATGTTTCAGAGAGGATAAACTGGAGAGATCAGATAATGACCTTAGTGTTAGAGAGGCTTAAGGTTTTAGCATTAGAGTAGATACAGAGACCACAAATAAAGGATTATAATTATAAAGCATCATAATGGTATTGAGCAATGTCAGAAAATGCCTTAAAAATCGAGACATTATCACAAACTATGAAACTGAAAATGAATTAACCTGCCTTTTTGGTCCATAATTTTACAATCCTTTGCAAATTTTGCTTGCCAGTAACAGTATTTAATTTTTAACGTGGTTAAATCTGGTCTGTTGCAATTTTAATTCCACTCCAGCCATTTGGGAGCTATTTTTTATTGCCTTGCAAGTGTTCTTTTTTCTCTCTTTCTTTTTTTTTTTTTTTTTTTTTTTTTTTTTTTTTTTTTTTTTTTCTCTCTTCTGCAAAACCCAGCAGGTAATTCAAGATGGAAATTCACTTTGGTTACCTATTTCTCCAGGCTATAAAAATGCCCTTCCAAAACTATTAGGTATTTAAGTACATATAAAGACTTAGTATTCATTACGTATAAAAATCTAAAATCAAACACAAAGTTATTAAGTTTTTCCTCTTGTCAGGTCTTCATCGTTTTTAAGACACCAGTTAGTGAAGACACAAATAATGCAGGAGCATCTGAGTTACCACTTGTGTGAATTTGATGAACTTTATTGCACTCAATAGACCTGTAACAACCATCCCGTATGAGCAAGAGACCCCAATCTTTCCATAAAGATTATCTATTCAATGCTTTTTGCTTTTATCTGCATAGTTAATTTTTGAAGAGGTGAAATCTATTGATTTTAAATGAGGAAATAGCCATCATTCATGCTTGTTTTCTTCCTAAAAGCTGAAAACACATAACTTGTAAAATCCACTTTGATATAACTCTGCCCTTTTTTACATCTGGAAACTCTACTGGGATCAGTTATCTATAGCTACCAGGTTCACATTCCTTTTTACTTTTTTTTTTCTTTTTCTTTTTTTTTCTTTTTAATAGGGTAAATTTGAACAGTCTGAATAATTTAAGAGCACATTATCATTACAATTTAGAGGCAAATCAGAGGGGGGATGCTCTGTAGAACAGCCAATACTGACATCATGTCTCAGCAGTCTAGGTGGTAGCTTATTGATCTTAGTGTACATAGGAGACCAGAACTTGATTTCCCAGATCACCAGTTGAGAATTGAAACACAGGGTAATTAGCAGCCAGTTTTCAGATATCAGTTTACTGAGCAAGCAAGTTAGAATAGCCCTCTCCTGGGAAGATGGCAAAGTGAAGGAAATCAGAGGAATTGTTTCTGGATTGCATGTCAGAGAAAAACTAGCAAATCTGATTTACAGTGTCCATGACTGAATTTCTACAATTTACAGCACTAGGGAATACTTATTGTGAATGCTATAAACTTAAAAATTCCTACACTTGTTCCCTGACAAATATGATTTCATGCAGCTGTAAACATCTTTTTTGGGGGGGCTACTTTATCACACCAAGTCAGATCAGAATTATTTATTTGTGTTGAATACAGCAGTATACCAAGATTCCTACCACCAAATATTCGTGGGAATGTTTGACAACTGCTGCCTGGCAAAGTCTAACACAGTGATTCACTTCTTTGTTTTCCAGAGCTTCTCTGGGGCTGAAGTTTGCATGCCCAGGTTACACTTCACTGCCTGTGGAAATTCAAAGTGCCATTTGGGAGCACAGCCTAACTGAAGATATTGAAAGTTTTGCCACTGACTCATTGGGGGAATTCACCCCCAGATTACAGAATCATATCAGAAAACCTTTTGTTTGTTAGTTAATTTGTTTATTTTCTCTGTTTTATAAACCAAATCTGCCTGGTCCTTATAGTAAGTCACAAGACCAGCATGACTCTGCATCTTTAAAACCACAAATCATTACTACAAAGTTTGCTTTCACAAACAGAGAGATGTGCAAATAGCATCTTCAAACCAGTTCAAGTTCTAAACTGGTAGGTTGACCCACCAATGAGTGTGTTTGCTGGATCCTCTGAAAACAGTCTGTTAAATGGCAAAGTAATACAACAATGCAATCACGTGCATCATTCCAGTATTGTCATCTTTGGGTTTGGTGCTTATCTTGAGGTTTTAGGGATTTTTTTTCCCCTCAAGGTCTATATTGGTAAATCATTTGAAAGCAACTGTGAGTTACAGAGGGAAATGTGTATTTTTGAAATGTTCTCAGATTATGAGATTTCTTGCAGTGCCTGCTTGCTTATACTGTCTCCCTCTAAAGCTCTGCATCTCTGGAAATGCAGCCAATTATATTTTGATGCATAAACACTTGCCTGATTGCTCTGCATCCTCATTTGCCTGTGTGATGGATTGAATGTATGGCAGCTGTCCCCAGAGGCCATCCTGAAAAGAAGATGTTGCAACTCATGAGTTTATCCAAGTGAATAAAACTGAAAATATCTCATAAATACACAGAAAATAATTTTCTTAATTCCTTGTTAGTAAAGAGATATTAATATGCAATAGTATCTGTCACATAGGGAAAACTTCTTAAAATACCTGAGACCATTTTAAAAATGTGGAAGTTAGGACATGCATTGTGTACTAATAGCAGGGTGTCACCATGGACACCAGCAGAGAAAAGTCAAATATGATGAAAGAGAGAAAAGAGAAAGAGAAGATGTAGTATCCATGACAACAAGTAGAAAAGAGTAAGACTTGAAAAAGTTGAAATCCCCGTGTTTGTCCGTATTATTAAAATGAAATTTGCAAAGTTAGACACACATACAACATTATTTCTGTGTCGCTGGATTTTGTGCAAATTGTCAGCATCAGGCGGGTACAGAGGAGGTTCAGATGGTGCAGGGATCTCTCCTGTTGTGTTTGCATATCCCTGGAGTGATTTGTGTGGAACCAAATGACAGCTGGGTGAATGGTGGAGATCACATCCAGCTATCTGTATATGTACATATGCACACACACATAAGCCTGCCCTCAGTCTGAATGTCTGCATTGGCACGCTGGAAATGTGTGTAAAAGCCTTTAAATTCTGTATGATCAAAGTAAAACAATGTGGGATGACGAGATGGCTGGAACGGATTAAGAAATCCTTTTTTTCTTCTCATGTGACAGGAGCTTTCCCTTTGAAACCAGAGTGTGCAGTTTGAAGCAAGGGATAGAGAGAGTGACAGAAAAAGTGATATTTAAAGCCCAGAGGAGACTGTACATTTGTGTCTCTGTGAATTACTTTGGGCAGCTCTCCACACAGACAAATGGAACTGGTTTGCATTTGCTACATTATATTTGATTTTACCTTTTGGAGCTCTAGCATGTAGCCCATGTAGTGTAATGCCTTCCTGCAGGGTTTTGAGACTTGAATTGATGTTACTGTGAATGTATCTGGGCAGAATTTATCTCCTAAAATGTAACTATTAAGCAGATGTTTTTGTTCAAGTAGAAATAATGAGATTTTTCTTTTTTTTTCTTTTTTTTTTTTTTTAACATTACACTGCATGTCATTTTTGAGGTGCTTATAAATATTATTTAGTAAAAAAAGTTACATAAAAATTTTCTGGTGTAAAATTCAGGAATATGCAACAAACCTCCTAACAACATTTGTGAAAGATGATATTCTCTTATGTTCAGTGAGAGCTTGCATCCTCAAACAGCATGGAATATGAGAGCATTTTTATTTAAATTCCAACTGTATCTCTTCAAAAGCTAGATCCAGTACTTTAAGTAGATTTAAGATACTTCTTAGTAAAATTTTCAGAATATTTTTGATGTATTTTATAGTCTAGTGCTTTTGTGTTCACATGAGCTCACAAATATACTATTTAGACTTATTTTTGTGCACCAAATACCTTAATTTGTGCAAGTATCTGCTGGTGTGATTTGAACTGTCCTGGAGAAGATGAGTACTCTGTGGATGAATTTTGCATGGCAGGATTTTTGGGACAAGAAAATGAACATCCAGAATAAGCAGCTAAGCAGAGACAGAGGAGAATTGTGCAGTCACAAGAAATAGAAGTAATCTTTCTTTCCAGTAACAGCCTTTTCCCTGTGTTTGGAATGCAGATGAAATTAACGTGACTGTATTTGTGGTCATGCTCCAGCATTACTAATTAAATCAGAATCGTTCCCAGAGGAGAGTGATTTTGGTTAAGTGTTAAGACAGAGTGCAAACAGAGCAGAAAGCTTTGTTCTAAAAAGTGGTGGGAAAGTTTGTTTTGCCTCTGTTCCATTTTGGACAGAAGATCTGAAATGTAGCACCTCTTTGAAAAGGGAAGGAATAATTCAGCCTGGTGAAACAATAGAATTCTGTGCTTAAAAATAGCTTTCCACATTTCATATTTTAATTAGTGATTTAAAAGCAGACAGGTGTCAGATAAGCATAGAAGTGTAATTAGTACTAAAGGGGAAGCAGACACGGAACAGAGGAAATATTTTTATTCATCGTCTTGGTTTGGAAGGCTTTCCTGTTATCCAGAAAAGTAGATGAGAAATTTTTCTTCTTTGTTTTTATAAATAACTCTTCTGTCTTTTCTCTCTGTGTGATGTTCAATAATTTGCTAGAAGTTTCTCATATAGTGGTGCAAAATCTCGGCAGCCGCAAATTGTAATGTCTCTAATAACTTTGGTACAGTTCACCCTATTGATTAATTAGTTATCCTGCAAATAATCCCAATTTGTATGATTAAAAATACTTTTTTAAAAATCAAACAGATATAGCATTATAACATGGATACTATATATAGAATAGGTGTATTTTATTCCTTTGTGAATTCGTAGTTCTTTACATTGCAAAAATTGACCCTGTCCCGTGGGACTAGAAATCTAATGGCAAAACACACCCAAGAACTCCCCAGAGGATGTGCTCAGGCTTCCTATTCTGGATGCAGCTAAGGAGTTTCCTAGATCACTGACTTGGGTGTTTTGTTGCTGTCTCCTCTGTACCCTCTGCCTTTGTAAGGCAGAATTTATCACCCTTTGGATCTGACAGCTTAACTATGCATCTGCTTG
>VYZP01020501.1:0-12352 GCA_013400635.1 Hypocryptadius cinnamomeus
TGTTTTTATGTTGCTGGAAAGATGTGTGCTTTCTTTTGGTATCAGTGGGCAATCAGAGTTTCTATGGACCTGGTGCTAACAGAGTTATAACAGCATGAAACTCAAATGATACGGTGATGAATGAGCCTGCAGGTTGGGGGAAACAGAATTATGTTTTGGAACAGGATGCTTTGGAACAGGATGGTGTTTGGTAGCCAAGGAGGATCCTGCCACTATATATGGTCACTATTCTGTTCATGTCCTGAAATTCAGGAAGAGCCACACCTTAGACACTTCATGGCTTGACACTGCAGGATGATAACTGACTGTCACTTTGCATGTGGGATAAGCACTCTGATATAATACTCTGGGCTGCACTTGCCTGTTTGCATGTTGCAGCTTGTGTTATGTTTCAAACTTGTGATCGCAAATAGGAACCATATTTCTGCACCTCTGCCCATTGGTATTGATGGAATGGATTTTCTCAGAAACTATCTCTGAATAATTCTGGATGGATTTGTATCTCCAGAGCAACAGCTTATTTGCATTAGTAAATGGTCTACCTTTATGACTAATTAGTATCTTCTTCATCTGCTACTTAAGTCTTTATACTTTCTTTCCATTGATAAAGACAGGGAGACCACAAGTTCTCTGAAAGCCAATGGGAAATGCCCATTGATATAATGGAGTCAAGGACTGACCTCTGTTGCTAAGCACAGGCAGAAAAGCAGATAGACAAATGAATTAAATGGGAAAGAGGAACAGAGGCTACATGTCTTGCAGGAAATGAATTATTATGTAGTAGTTTACACTTAAAGCTTAATTATTTTAATTGGATATTACATAGATATCTACCTTGCTCTTTAAAAGTGGCCTGGAGGACTTAAGCTGTTGCCATTTTCATTTGAGCCTGGCAGACATGTAGGGTCCTGCATGCCCCAGCAGGCACTCTGGCTGCTCCTGAGCTGGGGCTTTACTCTTCCACAGGCCATGAGTGTGGCATTGATGATGTCCTGAAAAAACAGCCTCTGTTCACCAGTCATACTTCCCACATTAATCACAGCATGAACGCAGGAGGAAGCAGAAGGCTTATCTTCCATTTTGCATCTCCCTCCTTACTGTCTGATAGTCCCAGTTACACTTGGTCGTACAGGAATCAGGCGGTGGTGCTCTGTTGCTGCGTCTCCTCAGCATGTGTTGAATGCCCACAGTAGAGTAAGCCTTGGAAATAGTAGGCTTCTGTCTCTGATATCAGAGCTCAGAAAGCATGTATGTAGAAAGATGGGTGAAACATTTCACCAAAACTTGATTTTACTGCGATGCAGCAGACAGCAACTTAAGAAGATGGGACTACTCCGCTAGGAAATATCAGAAGTGACTTCTTGCATGACCTTAAATGATGATACAGAATTGGCTCAGTGATTTTATTTTAGGCTAAAAGGGTATTTCTGTATAAGAATATATGGAAATGCTGTCCAGTGCTAAGACTCAATCCTAGAGGCTTATGTAGTCCCTGCGCTGAAGACTTGTGCATTTATTTAGGTTTTAAAGTTCCTTCGCATCCAGAGAGTATGGGGGTATAGGAACACTGAGAGCACGGGCTGCATACCTAATCGTAGGATGTGGGCTAGGAGGGCCATGAACTGATTTCATGGTCTGTGTGAGTTCCTAATTTACACCCACATGGTGTTCAAAGACCTCTTCCCTGCTCAAAATTCTAGTGAAGCTCTTTTTGTCTGGTTACCCTGCCTTTGCAATGTCATGTTTCCCAGGGCATGTCCAGCCAGCTTAGATCAAAAATGCTTTTTGCAGAAAGCATTCCCATCATCACCACCAGTGGTCCTCCAGTTGAGCTGCAAATCTTGAACTACACAGCTTGACTGAATTTCTTTTGCATGAAGCTAATCCTGTCAATGTTCTCCTGGAGCACATCTAATGGTACACGGGCCAGGATGGAGCTCTTCTGAAGGAAATCTACAGTTGCACATGGTGTGCCTGTTGGAGCCTTGAGCAGTGACTCTCTTGTGCTACAAATCTGCTTCTCTTGGGACTCAGGGCTTGCAGACAGAAATCTCTTTGCTATTATGTTTCTTTCCAATTCCTATTACCTTCCAGTCAGTTCTGTTTTCTGCTTGCATTCTTCAAATCCTTCTTCAAAATCTCACTTTACAGTTTTCTTCCACTATCACTTTCTAGTCATTGAGCAAGTTAGCTCTGAATGTAGGGGAAACATGAAGTAGAACACAGATGGCCCAAAAGCCACAGCCCTGGTGTCTCAATTGTCTGGGAAGAATTATCAAGCAAGACAAAGACGAAGACTGGGCTGTTAAGAATTTTTCTCTCTCTATCCTCTTCCCGGTCCTGACCAGCCATGAGAGCTCCTCTCTCGGCTGGATGGATGTTTTCATATTTTTCAAATATGTGTATTTTATTAAATTTAAAGGGAGCTAGTTATAAATAGGATACAGCACTCTCGGCTGAGAAGCCCTTTAGCCAATGTACACATAGAAGGGTGTGTATGCAATTTTCACTGTCCTGCATGACCAAAGTGTACATATTTTTGCTGATGGAAAAACAGCTAATCCAGTGAGGCTGAAGGTAGTTGCAACTCAATTTTTGCTCCTGAAAATGCTGGGGTGCATTTAATCTTGTGCATGTGAGTGGTATGGGTATATGTGGCCTACTTCTACTCTTAGGGACTTTCAGGGGAACAAGGTGGTTAGCTACTTAAGGACAAGCATGTGCACACAGAGCAAGAATGATTAAACTTGGCTGTGCAAAAGCCTCCTCCCTTCCCTGCTCCATCTCCCCCCACGTCTTCTCTCCAAAAGTGCACTAAACCACTTCCAAACTGCTCATGCAATTGGGGATTATCATGCTCTGGGGGTTGTAATTATTTGAGATCTGTATACTTCCCAAGTTCTGGAGGCAATTATCATTTGGCCTTATCCTTCAAAGAATGCTTGCAGAATGTGGAGCTCTTACAACTGTGCCTCTGAGATATTCCTTACATAACTCCCAAGTTATGAAAATACAGTGTTTAATTTTTACAGGCAATGAGACTGCTTGGTCTATTGTTTCCTGTTAAATTCACCACACCAAATTCCATCCCATGGGAACTGAAGCCAGTCAGTAACTGAGATGAGGATTTAGTCCATTCTTTTCTGTCAAAATTGGGATATTTCACGTCTGATAGTGCATCTGTTAAAAGAACAAATTCCTTACAGTGTGTTGGCCACTTCTGTATTAAAATCCTACCTTAGATGTGTTCACATTCCCATTCAAACTTGTCAAGTTATTTGACTTATTAAAAAAACCCAAAAAAACAAACCCATGCTTTTTTCTGTACTGATTGATCTTGTCTTTTGATGCCATGCCCATTATGCTACAATGCATCCGGAAAATAGCCCATAATTTTTCTTAAGGCAGGAAAAAGTATTTATGGCTGTACAATAATATTTTACAGTATATATGATCAAAGGATTACAACTTCGTTTTCAAATCAAGTCCAAACAATAACAGAAACTACCAAGGTACTGTGCTTTGTTTCCCATTTCTCAGAATTTCCCTGGAATTCTGCCTTCATTGGGTATACTTCCCACACCGCATGGTTTGGGGTCTGAACAGATGTACTACAGCCTGAGAATGCACAAAACAAAGTGTGAAATGAAACAAATAGAGAAGTGAAATATATCTGTGGGGAATAGCTTTAATTAATGGAATTCTGCCTATATGTTGCCCTAAAAGGAGCATTACGTTTATCGAGGGTGAAATAGTTGTAGTTCCTTTAACCATAAGTTATCATAAGTTACATGGTTTCCAGCAGCTGAGTTCAGGATGGTTACTCAAGCAGTAATTTTTCTCTTATTAGAGAGTGCAGTTTATTGCCACTTTGCATTTTAGAAAATAGTGGAGAGCAAGATTCAGCAATTCATGTGAAATTTCAGGTAGGCAACTGAGATGTAGCAGTATCTGGAGAGACAGTAGCAATGAGTGCAGAAAAAGCCTCGGGCTGTGAAGAAATCTATAGTTCTCCATGCTTATGACAACCACTGGAATGTAGGACCCTTACATCACTGTTGTATATCTTTTTTTCCACTGTAATATTTTTTGGTGGCAGTACTTGAGGGTAATGAACAAGTTGATGTAGAGATATAGTTTTGTATTGACAATCTGGTGTTTAATTTTTCTTTCCCTTCTATCAATAAAAATGTGTCATTTTGATTCTACCGACAGGAGGATTTTGTGCAGGCTTCACAAGAATTGCAATTTATTGGTAAGCTGAGAAAATTGAGGGAAGCTTTCTTTTCAGGATACAGGAAAACCAGCATTAACTCTCATCTCAGACTTTCCTACTGACAGTAAAAACCTGTGACTAAACTGAATGCAATTTGAGTTTCACATATAGTCAACCTGTTCTAAAAGGAATTTGGTATCTCATTTTCTTGATAATACAACATTTACAATCTTGGAGCAGTTTTAAAGTAAGAAATCAGTGCTGTCTGATATCAATAGCTGACTGATGATGCCACAGTGAAGCTATTCCAGTTGTGGGAAGCCAAGGGACTGAAGTACCTGGGTTCCCTTCCTCCATGGTGTTGCAGTGACAAAAGCATGCTCTGAAAATGCTGCAGGCTTCTCTTTTTCACTTGCAGGAAGGAAATGAAGGAGGGAAATGAAGTAGTTACAGAGGTGGGCAGAACCTCCTCATGCTGCTCTAGGAACTTTGCTGCCCTTGGCTTCAACTGGCCAAAGCCACCCCTCTTACGCGGTGACTGTCACACAGCATGCGCAGACACAGGTAGGAGCTTCTCTCTGTGATGTACTCCAGAGTACTTGTGGAAATGAGTGTACCATTGGGGAGGAAGCTGTCAAAAGTCTCCTGGAAGCTGATGATTGTAAAAGTCACATTTACCTTAGAACAAATGTAAAAATTCTGAAAATATAGAGGTGATGGCCACAGCACAATCCATTCAAGGTCATCTGGGAGGTAAAATGGATCACTGCAAGGGTTTCAAAAGAGGATAAAAGAAAGGAATGGGGTATGTTTGGGTGTGAGCTGGATAAAATGGTGTGTAGGCAGTGCAGCTGGGATACCACAGAAGGAGGCAGAGACCATTGGAGAAAGCCAAGAATGGTCAAATGAGCTTCAGTAATGGGGCCCTAGAAAGGGAAAAAAATAACAAGGAAAAGGGTCATGCTTTTTGGGTGAAGTGCTGGCTGGTGAATAAAAGGCTTGAACTAAAGAGCAAAGAAATTCCTTCTTGCTGTTTGATGATTAAGAGAAATACAATTTAATGCCCATTTTCAGTAAATAAACAGGGTTGCTACCTGTTTGTACACAATTCAATCTTCAGTTTCCTCAAGAAAAACAGTCTGAACACTAGCTAAGGATTATGGCCCAAAGGGGTAATAGTAGCCTCTAATGGGAATAAATAGAGGGTAGGCGGCACTCTTTCAACACACTCTTTGAAGAGCAAACTGAATACAGCCCTTAAAAAAGGTTCAGGTACACAAATATTTACCCATTAGGTCTCTATTCATGATGGGCTCAACCCTATTGTACTCAGTTGTTGCTTTCAGCCCTCCATAGGTCTGTCCCCTGACGTGTGACCTGCATTTACAAGCAGTAATTAGAGAACCAGGTGGCTCTGCACGATCACAGGGCATTTTGAACGGGGGGTAAGGGCAAGCTGAGTTCTGCAAAGGCAAAGTTCTCTGTATGGTCTCCAGAACTTGGGGCAGCTCAGAATTTGGAAGGATTAGGGCTTCGTTACAGTACTTGAAGGATAGAAAATGTCGTCTTTTCGAAACACTTGTTGACAGAGCTGCCTTTCTCATTTACCTGCCCTGTAATCAGGATAGTGGAAAAGGTCTTAATAACTGTCACTTTCATGTTGGGTCTGTCATGTAATTTGATCATGGTAAACCATTTTACAGGATTAATTCAATGTAATCTTGTATTTGCAGTTTTGTAAGATTAATGGAAATTTTTTTTTTTTTTTTTACAGAGGTGGGCAGATGGACTAGGATTAAAGGAATTCTCCTCCAGCCAGATCATCCTGAAGGAATGAAATACATTGTTCTGGAGGAATATTTTCCTCCTTGGAAATCCAGGACTGCAGTAAAAGCACATTATAGGTGAAGCTATACTGGCTGCATGCAGTGTCTTGCAGTTTGTTTCTGCTGTTGCTGAGGGCCCTGTGTGGAGCAGAAATACACACCAGTCCCGTCCAGTGTGACTGGAGCAGCCACACAGTATGTCACTGGTGGCTCTCAGAAGAGGGCCTGGGGAGGCAGGCACCAGGACTGCCAGCAAGAGGTGCTCCCAGGTGCCACCACTGACCCCCACGTGGCAGCCAACAAAAGCCCTATTGAGAAGGGACAGTGAGGCAGGGCTGTGGTCAGAGTGGACGAACTTGATAGCAGCCTCTTGAGGCCAGGGAATCTGTAAAATAAACCACTGGGCAGCGTGAACGTGGAGGTGAGGAATGTGAAACCAGAGTCGAGTTATTTGGGAGCGGTGCCAGTCCAATGCTGCGCAAGACACTGCTGGCCAACGGAAGAGGCATAGCTGGTTATAAAATGCAGCAGTGGCAGGACAAACTCTTTGTTGGTATAAAGAATTAAATTCTGATCAGATCAACTGCCCACTTGCACCAAGGAGCATGGACAGCACCTGTGGCTCACTGTTGCCTGGCCACTTTCCCCACTCTGGGCTTGGCCAGGCTGATGGAGCCTGTCAGCTGGGGCTGCATGGTTTCTGTGACCTCTTTGTGGAGGCACATGGCAAAATGACTTCTGCATCTCAGCCAAGCCTATACCCTTTCCTACTCGTGGTTACATCCCAGACACATTCTTGGCCTATTTTACCCAAGGATGAGGTTTAAGGCTAAATCAAGGCTGTGTCTGCTGGGAGACATGGTCCTGTGTTCCCTCCTTCACTATGTTGGGACCCTTGTTTTCAGCTTTTCTATACTGTTCATAGTTGTGTGTCTTGGGTTTTCCTCCTGCCGGGTCAGGTCTGGTTCACCACAAGTACTGGTCTTGGCATAAAGGGAGCTTACAGGCCCATGCAGGCAGGGGGTAGAGGGCCAGAAGGGCATTGGCCCTTTCTAGGGAAGCATGTTCCCAAACCTCCTCATGCTGCTCTGCAAACTGCTCTTTCGGGGGGTAGTGGTTTTCCAAGCCTCTCTAACCCACCTTGTGGCTACAGTTTGCAGATGTCTTCAAAAAAGAGAGCATGCAAACAATTTGTGCATAAAAAACTGCTGATCAGAAGGTAGGAAAAAGGTCAAAATATAGAAATGGCTTTGCAAGCACTTTCTGTGGAGCAGGCAGCAGGTCCGGTCTCCTCATGCTCCTCAGTTCTGCTCTTTCTCTGTTAGATCAGCTGCTGACAGAAGAGCCCAAAACAGCTAAAAATAGGGACTGGGTTATTTCAGCTGAGGATAATTAGAGAAATAAATGAAAATGAAACTTGGATTGGGCAGTCAGTCTTCCATCAATCCCAGTGTTGTGCTACTTCACTCCTACAAATCAAGCAGTGCTAAGTGTTAAGGAATGTTGCCTTTTAGAAAGAGAAAAAACAAAGTAACAAAAAGAATCAATTCCTTTTGATGCAAACAAGCAAAGTATGTGGTAGGCAATGTATGTTATGACAACCAAGCCTTCCTATCTGACAAGTTTTGTATTACATCAACTTCATTTATAGTTTGTAACACCATTAAATTGAGTGTTCTGACCGGCAATTGGAGTGTTTACAATCATAGCAAAGGAACAAACGAACAGAAAATAGAACGAGAACTGTTTTAAAAGAAAGAAGCCTGATCAAGACAACTGAGCTATTGTCTACACAGTGGTTTTAAACTTGATCTTAGCTTGTAACAAATTGTAACAGTGCCTACCACAACATGTCTGATATCTAATGCTTTCCTTTGGGGTGGAATGGAGGAATAATTAATTCTTCTAATTTGATTCAGATATAACAATAATGGTGTCTTTTACTATTTATGTTATTAATAAAATATAATTTTTATGACAAATCGCTGTCCTGTGTTGTGTCTTTGAAGAACATCTGCACTCCTTTGGAACATGACCAGCAGTTTGTTGAACTGGAGGGATGAAGAATATAGCCATAAAAATCTGTTATGCATGACTTATGATTATGTCCTTAAGTATAATGTGGCTTATTTATATGTATTTCATCAGCCTAAATTCTAATTAAATCTGAACAATAAACTCTAACTTTTCAGTCATAATGTTCCTGCATCCTCTCTTTAACAGCAATATTTTAAGGAATATATTTGTGACTTCTTCAAGTTCTGGATCTGTTCTCCTTGTTTAAGAATTGGAATGGAACTGACTAAATATTTGTAACCAGTAAAGAGTATTTGGCTTATTTGTGGAGTAATTTTATTCATTCTTTGTTTATACTGAGATGACTTAATTTATACTGAGGTTCTTGAACAGATGTTTTTACAGAACTTGCCTGAAGTTTTAGTTCAAATAATTATTCCTAAAATGGAAACAATGGCTCACTATTGGCTGATATTAACTCTTTGCTATGCTTGTCATTCCTAAGTTTGGTTCTGCCTGGATTTTACAACCATAGTGTGGGGCTTTGATTACCTGGATGCTGTTATTTGGGACAAGGCAAAATGAGTACTTGAACTGTAGATTGTGTTGTTTACCTGACTTCTGACATTTAAAGACAATCTAGCAACCTAGAAATCTGAATGAACATTTCAAAAAATCTGAGTGGAAGAAAGGAAAAGCAGCTTACAATATAGAGTGTCTCATTCCACTGCGGACTTCTCTCACTTTAAGTATTTGTGATTTTGGCTGTCATTGAGATTTGTTGCTTTTAGCAGTGTATTGCCATAATCTCATGTATGTGTGTTGGCTATTTTGCTGTCAGTGAAACATGGAAGTGTTCATCCACATTCCCAGGAAAGGGGCTGTCTTAAGAAGTACTTCTTAATTCTGCTCAAGGAGTATCTGTCTTCCCCAGCATGTCACATCTTTGTTCTTGGCTGTAGCTCTCTGGCCTAGCACTGAGAGCTGAAACTGGCTCTCACCTAAGTCATGCCTATTTGTGGTAGAGCCTACATGTAAAGAGCAAAACTTTCCTTTCCTCCTTTAAACGTAAAGCAGTGCCATGATATGTGATGATAGTCTTGATGAAGTGTCTGAAAGACTGGCTTGTAAAACAACATGTGCACATAAACAGAATAATTTCTGTCTTCCTTTCTAATATAGAAAACCTATTTATTATGCAACTTTCAAATCCTTTTCTAAAGATAGACTTGCTCGTAAAAAAATGCATAAATCATTAGAAGCTGAAATTCCCACTAAAGTTCGGCAGTTGTTCCTGTGGTGTTTTGCCTGTCAGCTTCTGGTGAGGCCACCAGGGATGAAGTGATGGGACAATTCTAGATTTTTCTCTGAGAGGCAGGAAGTTTTGTAGCTCTATGTATTTTCTCCTGCTTTGCCTGTAACGCTTCTCTTCCTCACCTCTCCTCTGTCCCAATTTGTCTGTCCAGAAAATGCTGTATTGAGATCAGCTCATCTGTCTACCAGCAGATGTCTGCTGCTAATGATTTCTTTCTGTTCTGTACTTGCTTGGACTGTACACGAAACAGCAAACTAGAGATGAAATGACCCATATTATGTTTGCAATCTCCTCTGCCATATGATCTTCATTTAGGAATTTAGGTTTAATTGTTCATGTGTAGGCTGGTAGATATTAATCTCTGAGATGAATATATGTAGGCTAGGTATTAGGTAGTGCTTAAAATTTTTTGGATTGTGCATTTGAATTTTTACACTCTTCTGCCCAAAGTATAGGATGTACATTGAATGCCAGATCAAACTTCCATTGAAGTCAAAGCAGCAAGGGAAGAATTTGATTCTTATGTAAGAATGTATTAATCTAAAGAAACAATTTCTCACCCTTCTTCTGTTTTGCCAACTTTTAATATTATCACATTTTAAAAAAAACCAAAAGAAAAACAGTAAAAAAAGTAATGCCTCATATATAAGTGCTTGTATTGAATATGCACTACAAACTGAAATGAAGTGTTTTCCTTTGGAGTATCATTCTTGCTGTGCCTCTGTTCCCAAACATTTATGATTTCAACCAGAACATCAACACAGTGTTTAATAATATGAACATTCTTTTGAGGTACAAGCTGAAGAGCTGAGGGCAAAGGAAAAAAATGTATTTTTTTTTAAACAAAGTACTGTATTGTGAGAAAACTACTGTACTCACTCTCTTAGTTCAGTTGGAAAAAAATCACAAGTCTTTCATGTCAAAACAGAAGGGGTTTTTCAACTCATCTATTATTCCTCAGAGTTGCTGCCCAGGAAACTGAATTGGAGATTAACAAAGTGTCTGGCTAAAGCAATGTCATTTAAAAAAATGTTCCACTGTGTTTATAGTAGTGCAAGACCAGCCAATAGGTCTCCTGAAAGTGTGGATATAGGAAAACTGCACTTTCCAGTTATGGAAAATCCCATTGCTCAGAATTCAGATGTTTTGTGAAGGAGGGAATTCTCTTCACAAGATTTGGCTGAATTTTTTGCATTCTTGTATTATCTCGTTCTGCTTGAGGAATGTAAACAGTGCTCATCTGCCAGTATAGCTGTTGCAGCTGGATGGCCTTTAGGACTGGGATTTTTAAAAAAATGAAGTTGTATCCTGAATGTGATGCTTACAAACTGTGAGCTATAAACAATAAAACTTCCACTATGATGGGTGAGGTATGACAGACAATCTGCTTTGTCTTGCCCCATTGCTCTGTCTATTGTGACTTGCTGAGGAATTCGTCCCAGGCTGGATATGTAATCAGATTTGATGCCTGACTTCCTGCTCTCCTAAAGTGACCAATTAAGATGCCATTAATTAGAAGTGAACAAATATGAAAGCCAAAAATAAAATCCCCTTTTTGTCTTTCTCTAGTATTATTTATTAGAAGATTGAAAAGTTTTGCTTGTAATGATTAGAAAACATTTTCTTTTCCTCATCAGCATTATCTACAAAGCAGAAATATTGTAATCCTGCACTACCCTACCTCTCTGGCTACTTTGCAGAGTACAATTTTCTCAGCAGCTGGGGCCTTTGGACTGGAAATTGCATAGATATTAGTCACCCTTCTGTTTCCTTACTTCTCTTTCACTTTAGCCATACATTCCTGTTAATTCCTTTTCTAAATGTTCTGATTCTGACACAAGCAGAAGTCAGTGGAGATGCCTGAATTCAACTTAAAAAAAGCTGTTTCTGGAAAACTGTCCAGAACAGTGTATCTAACTGTTCATCTCAGATGCAGCTTTTAAAATTTGTTCTTTGTACATCTTGTATTAACCAGAACAGGACACACGAGCATGAACTCAGTACTCAGTAGTGGACAACTATCCACTTCTTTGGCCTTATACTTACTCTGAATATTGTATTCTTCCTTTCTATACACCAGCTTGGCTCCAAAGTAACAATTCATCTCTGCCTTTCTCTTTCCAGTAGTACAATTTTTAAGGCAGGAGGTGATAGGTGAGCATGCTGTTTCTGTATGTAGCAAGAATGGGAGAAGTGGTTGAACTCTCCATTCTGTGCTCACGACTACCATGTTTTGGACTAAACTTAGCCCAGTTCACAGGTAGAGTTTGAAAGTGCTCAAAAAATGCATGGGAGCCTGAGCCTCATTTAACTGATGAGAACTTGGACACCCCACAGTTTAAGCAGCAGGGTGGAGATCTTATGGATCACTTGCTTGAACTTGCATACACAAATTTCTCCTAAATTGCTCTAAGTAACTATTTATTTATTCATCCAGATCAGGCTCTTCTTTTTGCTCTGCTTCTGTCTTCATCCAGAAAAGAATAATAACAGCAATTGCTGCCTCTCCAGGGTGTTGTGTAATGGGTATTCAAAAGCTTGGAAGACACCCACCTATGATGACAGCAGGGGTTAGTATGTAATGAGTACACCTAATTTACCTGGTCACTGCAGGTTGTGGTCCAGTAGAAGTAAACTGAGGGAATAGTTATTTTTGCCACCTTCTCCAGTTGCTTCTTTGTATTGATGAGAATTTAAATGGACAAATACTTTTTCTTCATGCACCTCACTCCTTGATTTCTGTCTTGTGTGCATATTCTCTGCAAACTTGCCCAATCCAGATGTAGTGGACAAATCTATTTATTGAAACTTGCTGCCATTTCCAAATAAAGTGAGATTTTCACCTCCTCTAAACAGACTCTTACATAAATGTAGAAGCACACTTATCTGTCAAAAACTAAAATATGTGTGTACATTTACCACAGTACAAAATGTGAGGGTCATTGTTGTGGATGGATTTAACACCAATGTATGAGATCA